>VZRF01002277.1:0-16536 GCA_013396875.1 Vireo altiloquus
CAGCACACCTCCGGCCTCTCGCAGGCACGAAGGGCAACTCTCGATGTGGCCTTTCCGTCAGGAAAAGGCCCCACGTTGGGCGCCAAACTGCGGTGGGTCTGTCGATGGCTCAAGGGTGGTCAGGCCCTTGTTCCTCTTCAGCCCCCGCGGAGAGCTGCCTTCCGAGCCAAGCCCAGGGAAGCCGCTCCGGAGCAGGGAGCACAGGGGCAGCAGAGCACTCACCCAGGTATTACGAGAGAGCCAGAGGCGAAGTAGATGCAAACACAGCAGGATGGATCCCTTCAGAACTGCCTTTATTGGGAGACACGCTCACCAACAGGATCAGCCCGAAAGGACCCCGGGTGAGCCGGGGATCGGGCTTTTAAGGGGGAAGGCGGGGAGCAAGGGACTCTCAGGGATTGGGTTCAGGCCACACTGACACATGTAACAATCAATGGTAAGAGTGGAAGGGTGGGACAATATTCAAACACACCAATGAGCAACCAAGTAACAAGGACTTTTCTAGAATGGGGGACAGGGGTTGAGAGGGATTGACATGTCTCCTCCGCCTACAAGGCGGGGAGAAGGGAAGAGGGACAGGATCACTCCGCCCCTTGGGAGGGGAACGGGCGGAGAGTGACAGGGATCCTCCGCCTAGTGGGCGGAGGAAGGGGAGAGACTAAAGGGTGGATAACAAACTGGGGAAAGGAAAGGGTTGCCATGGGGACAACATTGAACAAGGGGTACAGAATTGACAACTTAGCTCTAATGCAACCAGACATCTAATCCATAAAACTTAAACACCGAAGCAAATAGAACAAAAGCTTCCGCCCACAGTGTGGAAGAGTCAGATGGCATTTGTCACGATTTTCTGTGTAAATCCTTTCTTTGTCTTATACCTTTTGTTATCAATAATATTGCTGTTACTGTTTATTTTCTTATTGTTGTTTCCAGTAAATTTTTCTCATCTTAACCCATGATTTTCACCTTTTATGCCTCCAATTCCCAGCTCCATCCCTGGAGTAGAAAGTGGAAAGGGAAGGAGGGAAGGGTGAGCAATCAAGCTGTGTCTTGTTTGGGAGAGTCCTGGTCGGGGTACTGAGTTGGGGGAATACCATTCCTAAACCACAACATTATGTTAGCTATGGATAGAAATCACATTTGGTGTCTGAAGATGTTAAACTGAACGGTGAATAGAGAGTAATATCAACAGTGTCTTGAATTCTGAAGCGAGACATTACTGCCCTGCTGGATGCAGCACACGGCGGGAGCTTGCCGGGGAAAGTAGGAGAAGGCCGCTGCAGGCCACTGCCAGGCCCGGGTGCATGGCGCGAAGAAACAACTCCTGTCCTTCACATGCTCCTCTCGTTTTAAAGTTTCTGAAGCAAACTGAGGGGAGTTTGTCCAGCTCAGGAGGGCAATGTTTCTACAGAATGGAAGTGAAGGTATATATAAGTGCTTAAGAGTGCAGCATGAGGATTTTTAGGGGTTTGTGGGGATGGCAAAACTTCTGGGATAGCACTGAAGGACTGAATATGCAGAAAAAGCCAGAACGGATGTAACCTTATGCATACTGACTTTTGTATCTGGTCTTTGAAGTGAAACCTCCTCCAAACTTTGCTCAGTTTGCAGCCCAAAAGATGCAGGGAGTAAGGAAAAATTAAGCAGTATGGACAATGAAGGGTCTGATGCACAAGTTCATTTTCTGGCCCTCGTTTACTTATCAGTGTGGATGTTTTCCATGAAGTCCAATCCTAGTTAGAATATTATTTATACTGCAGTATAAAGAATAAATAAATAATAAATTACTTTCTTCTTCTTAAATTAATCTAAGTTGTTTTTTTGGTTTTGGAAAATGTATGTTTTCTTCAGCAACATTACTGTCTGCTCCTTGCTCAGGGTGGCATATGACATGACAGATAAGAGAGGCCCTGTTCTAAAGATCTCTACATTTAAGTATTTTTCTTGAAGACAAAATTTGAGTGTAAATTGTGCCATTGGAAGCCTTTGTGCCTTTGAAAATACTTAGAAAGAACCAACACTGTACAGAACATCTGCCAGAAAAAGGATTAATCAGTACTTGGGGTATAGATTTGTGGAAAGTGATTTTGAAACACTGGTGTTACACTGGTGTTCCTTCAGAAAAAATGTGCAGCACCTCTTATTTTCAGAAGAAAATGGAAGTAAACTGAAATGTACACCTGCTAGTACAGAGACCATGCTGTGCTCCTACCCAGTGTAATCATGGATTGGATGCTGTTGCTGTGCCATCCAGCAAGCAGGGAATGCACTCACTAGATCAATCAGATTGCTCTCTTTGGTATTGTTTACAATAATTGTTAATTAGTTTCCTAGGATAGTACCTCATTTGTGGTCAAAATAAAATGTACACCAGATGGAGAGAAAATGAATTCCAAAGTAGTAATCTATTCATATGCATAATTATTCCTTGTAACTCTGTAATGGTGGTGGTTTTGGCTGTTTAAACTCCAGCAACAGATAGATCAAGCAGATGACATAGCTTAAACATTATTCAGGGTTTTATTGGGTAAACCATAAACAGTTGATACATGATTGCTTTTTGACTGGCTTCTTTCATGAGTTTTAATTTGATATTGTGATTAATATTTTTTCACTTAGAGACTTTGAGTTCAAATTTTAAAGCTGCAGAAAGTGCTTGAATGTGCTGAAAGTGTTACTTCTAATATGTTTCAGCATTTTTGCTATAAGTCCACTCTTTCTTTAGTTTTGAAATTGGCTTTTAAAATGTGATGTGTGGGTAGCTTGATTTAAAAACAAACACATTCTTAAAAATGAAGATAAAATACTAGGTTTGAAATGTTTGGAGGGTTTTATGTTGGGTTTTTTTTTCTGGAACAACTTTAAACTAAAAAAATCTCTTAGACCTCATGGAAAATAGTGAGAAAGCATTAATTACTTTATCTTTAGAAATGCTATATTTATATTCTGCCCATGTTTTTATTCCTGTGGATTATTTCATTTGGAATCAAGATTATTGTTACTTTCTTTTATGCTAAGAATCTGATAATTCATGTCATTTCTCTCTCCCTTGAAATTAGCGGGTTTTGTTATTTCTTACCCTTTTGAAACAATCGTATTTTTACAAAGATACAATTGATTCAGAAAACGTATTCCTAAGTAGATAATTAGTAAGTAATTTCAGTGGGAATCTCGATGTGCTTGAATTTAAGGATGTGCCTAGTTAGCTTCTTCAACTGATCCAAATTTACTTATTTTGAAATAACTCTAGTATGTCTACTATTTCTATAGTAGATAACTTTAAGGATAAGTAAGTCAAAGTTCCATAAACAAGTAAGGAATTTTTTCCTATGTGGATACATTTTTGTGTTTAGAATAAAGGATTGCTGGAATGCAAACATTTCTAGGGACTTTTGGCTCTGTAATGCAGCCTATGGGGACTTTGGGCTTGATCATTTTTCTTTGAACAATGAAACTGGCTGAGAGATGAACTTCTTTTATACTGCTGTGCAAACTGTTAGGGGTATCTTGGCAATGCTCTAAATATTACATCACCTTCCTGAATCTAGAAATTTCAGTAAGAGGGTGTTTAAAGAACACTTAATTCTATTTTGATTTCTAGGTAGAATTAAAAGGACATACTCAATTAATTCATATCCCCATTCCATTAAGAGGACATTAAGTAGGCTGTGGTAGGTGCCCAAATATATGAAGGTGACAAAACCAACAAAACCAGAGCTGGTCATGGGGCTTTATTTGTGCTTTCCCTTTAAGGGTCTTTAGAAACCAACATTTTATATGCAATAAAATAGTACTCCCAAATACAATAAGATCAGTCTATTTTCATACCTGTCTAGTCTAAGATATAACATCAAACATGATATTAAAGCCAATTATTTAAAATATGTGAAGAGATCCTATGAAGGTTTTTTTTTTCATTTAACTTATTTATGTAATATAATATGTATATAATGATTTTATGTATAATATGTATATAATGATTTTCCATTGGGTACAGGATAAATCAAAATTTATCTATAACAAGGAGAAAAGCATATTACTGAAGTTTATAGAATGCTGTCACAGAGCAAATATTGACATGGGCACTGACACAATGTCTTGTCTGTGTAGGAAGACATCCACACATACAGGTTAAACATTTAGAAACCTTGGGAAAATAAATGCACATAGATAATTCTGTAGAACATTAAAAATGATCTGTAATATATGTACAAAAATTGTTCTGTCCAGGTTTTATTGTTAAATGTACACATTCTAATTCTCGCTGAAATATTTGTTCTGTTTTCTTTTTCAAAAAAGCAGTTTCCTTGCAGTGTGGAGTTTCACAGTGTTTTCTTTTTGATATTATATGGGCATTAGTTTAAGTTGCTGACTTTTTAAGTAACACAACTTACAAATACATGTACAAATGAGTAAGGCGACATCAAAGTGGTAGATTTTAATTATACAGGCAGATAGAGTAGGTCTTTGATGGCAGACAAGGGCCTCATTTATCAGCCACTGGGATATAAGATGACTTGAGGCAGCAGAACGTCAAAGAGTTGGAAAATGGAGTAATGGTGCAGAGAAGTGGGTGCTGTCTCTGACAGCTGCCCAAACCTTTGGGCTCCAGTGTAGGTTCTCATTACTCCTTTGTAGTTCTTTCCAGTTTGTGTAAAGGATGGTCATGAGACATTTCACTGCTTTGTCTCCTCATGAACTGCTGAGTAACATCTACTTCTTCCATTTATGGATGGATTGGGAGTATCTGAAATGGAAGAGAGGATCTTGCACAGAGCTCCTCTGTCCATGGAGACCAAAATGATAGTTGTATGTGACAAATAGGCACCAGTACAGACAGGTGAAATTAGTCTTGTTTCTCGTCCAAAATGCATAAGTGAGCATACTACATTTCTTTGAAGTCTGAAAAGGTCTGAAAAGTCTCTCTAAGTTAATCAAAGTTTCTCCCTCTCATTCTGGTTACGAAGTTTTCTGTAGAAATTGTCCCAAGATGTGTTTCGAAGCAAGTTTTTTTTGGTTTCTTTTTTGTTTTTTTTTGCTGTATATTGGAGGAAGTTTGCCCTCTCTCCAGAGAAGTCCTCTTACAATTTCCGCTGTGGCAAAATTAACTCAAAATAATTGTAGCTTGAAACAATTATGTTTTATATATACCTTATTTTGTGCACTGTTCTGCCCAATGTCTAACTTACAAATACTGCACATTTCTGAATGAATGATTCATTTGAGGGAAGTAATTCTAAACTGGGAAAGTGTGAAACTGATCTGTGATTAAGAAACCCCCAGTGAATAATTGCATCAGTGCATTTGAGCATGTGGGGACAGGTTTTGACAGGGTGGAAGGGAAATGCCTGTATGGAATATGGGAGTCAGAACAAAGAAATCTTGCATAAGAGGAGGAAAATTATTTGTAAACCAGTGTAAGAGGCAGCACTAGAGCTAAAAAGTCTAAATTTTAGAAGTAACAATGTAAAAGAAAATATGAAGAGGAAAGGAAAAAAAAAAAACCCGGTTTTGTCATTTGCAAAGATCAGGAACTTAACGAAAGCAACTGCTAAGCACCTGACTCAGCAAACTATCCAGCCATATGCTCAAGTGCATTTTTACTTACCAAGGCACTACACAGTCAATTAAGCAATCACTGGGGTCGGGAGGAATCTTTCCAAAACAGCTATGAGAATTTAATCTCTTAGGTTTTATTCCTTTTTAATTTAGTAACATGTAGGTTTTGTGTTCTCATTGTTTATGGGATTAGACAAAATGAGGCTGAGACAATGATAAAGATTTTTATAGTTTCTATGTAAAAGTTTAAACATATGTATAATGAAAAGCACTGTCTTCCTGATTACTTTCCAAAAAGTATTTGAAAAAGTTGCATCAATCGCTGGGTTTCTGTTTTGGAAATACATCTTAAAAATACAGGGTTTGAAGTATGTAGGAGAGAAAATTGGCATGGCCAGTTGTCTGTACTCCCTCTCTATGACAAGGAAGAGTAGTAACTTCATAAGGTTTGGAGCTATCTAGGACAAATCCTGATTATTTGGGAAGGCATAAAGTTCTGCAAGTTTGTTCAGTGGTGGTGGTGCATTGCTCTTGCCCCGATGAGCATCCCTGCTCCCTCAGACAGCACACAGTGGTGCACACTTCCCATCTTCATCAGCTCTCCTCCACCCTCTAGTTGGTGCCATGTTCATATTGCTGAGAAAAACAAGACATACTATGTTGTGTGATGCAGATAATTGCCTTAGAGACCCTAGAAAGGAATCATGCTCAAAACCTTGCAATGTTTACTGAGACTGCCTAATTTACTGTTATCTATGGTTAAATTGTCTAATCTAAGTAACAGCTGATAATTAAGAAAGAACAAAGCTATGGTCTTTTCTTCATCAATGAGGTCATTAGCAAGCACACCAGAAGAAAAAAAGAGTGTATCTTAATTAACATGTGAGGCAGTGCTATAAAGACAGAATGCATTGTTCAAGGTCACCCAGAAGAGATTTTCCTTTTTTTTCTGTAAACATAGATCAGTAAAAATTAGGACAAATTGTCCAAATCATAGAGTCCAGGACATGCAAGCATGATCGATTACTTTTTTATATAATCAATTGTATAAAATGGTACACAGTTGTATAAAATGGATGTGATGCCTTAGGTTTTAACTTTTATATTTTTCAAATCCTGTAGCTAGCGTTAAGTCTGAAGTTTCCTTTAGTTTGTTAAATGCTGTTCTCTATGCTAAGATAGACATAACAAACCTCTGTAACTTGCTCTCCAAGGACACCCAGAACAAGAACTGTAAACCATCATCTTAGGGAAAGGGAGGCAAGCTTGGGGAAATTCTATCATTGGCTGGGTTCTGCTTGGTGAATTTATGCTGATATAAAAGTGTGGAGAACTCGTGACCCATTTTGGGATCCACTGAGGCAGGACCCTCTGGAGCCCAGAGTGTACATCTGAAGGCCTTTCAAATAAATTCCTCGTTTTTTTTCTTTTATTCCTGTCTAGTCTCTGTTTCTAGGTAGCCATTTAAGGCATCAGATGAGTTGCAGCATTTGGTTGGGTTTTCTTCTCAATTATTCCATAATTTTATGCAAATTAAAATGGACCATGGTTTGGGATTTGAGGGGTATGGATCTGTGTAGTGGGCATTTTGAATAAAATATATGGCCTCATCTAGATGGCATATAGGAATGAGCAATCTCTTTTTTTTTTTTTTTGTACGTTTTAATGGATTCTTAAGCACCTGGCATGTGAGTCATGGTGTTCTCAGTTACCCAGCACCAGTATACTAGTGGTTTGTTTTTGTTCCTACACTTTGGAAGAAATTGATGAACGAGTAGCAATGTTCCTGATTTCAGGGGACTTGGCAAGTATACTGGGTGATTTAGTTTGGATTATTTCTACACTTCTGGAGTTTGGAATTATTGTATTTTTATAATGTATGGATGCATATATGGGGAAGTTTAAAATACATGCTTTCAAACTTAAGTATTTTGTGTGTGTCTAGTCACTAAGTCCCAGGCAAGGATGAGAATTTTTATGGAAGTAAGCAAGATAGTTCAGTGCAGCTGTTTGTTGTGTGACTTTTCTGAGGTTACTGTCTTGTAAAGTCATTTAGAAAATTAATGTTCTTATGTCTCTATATATCTTTCATGCTTATTTCTGGAGCTAGAAAAAGTTGGTGTTACAATTCAGATTATTATTAGTACAGATCTTTTTTTGACAGCAATGGATTTCCTGTTTACTTGCTGGTGATTATTAGATCAGTTTTGGCAAACAACAACTTTGGTGAGAAAAATCATTGAAGTCTTTTTGGTTTCAAGTTTGAAGAGTAAGCCCTTTTTTTATTCAGTATCCACTATGTATTCTTAAGGTGAAACCTTCTGTTAAGTGTGCAGACTACAAGGTAGGGGTCTCATAAAAAATCTTTTCAGATATTTTAAATTATGATGAGGAAAGGAAGGACTGTGTGGATATGTTAATGATTTTGGATTATCTATTTTCAAGAACTGTTTTAGCTTTCCCACAGGCTGCATGGAATTTGCTCAGCTGTGATCCTGGAACTCTGTCAGTTTGCTGTCTCTGAGGGCAGGAAGATGTTAGCTACTTAAATACTAAATTTTAATTATTACACTTCATAGGCTTTCCTTTTTGAATGGCTGTACTATCTGCCGTGTGCTGTAAAATCTATTAGCACTGTGATTTATATTATGACAGCCTACAGACCTGGATTAATATTCTGCTTTATAAATACACTGTTAACTTAGTTTCCTCAGTGAGGTAATTAAGTATCTGTTCCAGCTGGATGAAATTAGGCTAATGAGTGAAGTATATGGACACTCTGAAATTGCAGGTTTTTCTGATTAACGCTTTACTGACTGAGGTGTCTCTAAAATAATTAACAGCACCACAATTTGTTGTAAGAGAGAGTAGAAACGAGGTACTTAGAGAGGTTTTTGCGCTGGGAAAAAAGAGTGTGATAAGATATCACAGGATGCAAATGAAGGGATTTCATCTGCCTAAGGGTCTGGAGGCATGGTATTGCTGATTATTCAGATAGTGATATCCTCTCACTTTAGAGTGTCGAAACAAAAAACTTACTATTGAAGAAAGGTTATGTATTCTGGGATAATCTGTGATTTTGTATTCATTCCACTACCATAATATGACGTACCAACAGAGAGGAATTTAGTGAGGAGGTTAAACACAAGAACGGTTTGTCCCTCCTGAGCAAGGTCCTG
The DNA here is from genome assembly GCA_013396875.1 of Vireo altiloquus. Classification (NCBI taxonomy): domain Eukaryota; kingdom Metazoa; phylum Chordata; class Aves; order Passeriformes; family Vireonidae; genus Vireo; species Vireo altiloquus. Next base: position 8,739 of record VZRF01002277.1, read on the forward strand.
AGCAACTTGATCTGGTTTTGAAGTTATCCATTCTTTGGGGAAGTGCTTGGATGAGATGGCCTTCAAGTGTCCCTCCCCTCTTAAATTATGCTTCTAAGGATATCTGGAGATAAAGTCCTTCAGGAATGCTTGTTTCATTATACTAACATTCCCAAATCATTCTCTCATGAGACAAACCATAATAAATCAGCACCTAAATGTTCCATGGTAGGTGACATTATGTTCACTCAAGTAAATGATAACTTAATGGGTTGAACTTCTTGAACACAGTTACGTTTTAGACCTCTCTGCTGTTTGCCTAACTCACAAGACTGTTGCACCTGAGCTCCAGGGAAAATAGAGCCCTGTCATGGGAGGTATTTAGGAAACTTTCCTGTCTGACCATCCAAGAGCCACTCAAGCAGTCACAGTCTCCCACCACCTGAGCTGGGACCAAGATCCCTGCACAGAGGGAGGCCCCAGCGACCTGATGGGTGCCCTGCATGACTCCCTACACACTCAGGTTTTCATACTGGCTCGAACCCAGATTTCCCATATCAGAGTCTTGGACCTCTGGATCCTTAAAATAATTTAATAATGGTGCAACAACAACAGCTTGTGCTGAGAAGTGGAGCCTGAATAAAGGACTGCCTGGGGCTATTATAACCTAAGGTGTGCAAGAGTCTGGTGTCTTCCTGTTGATTCACTGGCTCCTGCTGTGTCTCTTAGTGTCAGGTGACCTCGAGGGCACCCAGAGCCCCCAGAGCTCAGCTGGCACTGCAGCTGCACCCCGAGCTGCCTGCACTGACTGCACTCTTCGGAAGGATCCCAGGTTTGGCCCTCCCAGCTGCCTCTGTGCCTCAGTGTCCCACAGCCTCTGGTGGGCCAGGTCTCAGCACCACCACTTACAGGTTAGGTCTCAGACATTAGGATGGATATTCTCCAAGATGACCTTAAATGCTCTGTACCCACTGATTGGAAATGAAAGGGTATGTGGAGTGAGCAGAGACTTTGAATCTTGTTCTCTGGAGGTCAAGGCTAGAAGTGAAACCAGCGAAGATCCACTTCTGTGGTGTGGTTATTGCATTCCACAGGCTGCTGAGCACCGACTAGTCAGTAAAGTATCGAAGGGAAGGGTCACTTGAGTCTGAATTTTTTGATTTCCTAAGTTGAAAAGTTCTCCTTTATTTCTGTGGCTTATATGCTTGTTTGTGCACTCAGTAATCAGAAAATCTCTTTTGCTCTCTCTGTTGTAACATTTGGTTAGGTGAAATAATATGAAGAAACCGATGTCTGTGATTTAAATATTTTTTCAACATGTGTTTTTGATGTTGAAACCTTAAACAGCATCTCTCTTGCACAAGCAAATCTGTGTCAAGGGTAAGGGGCTACCACAAAATATTTCTGTTAAATGCCAGTGTATGTGCATATAGATTTATGTATTTTGGCTATCAAGATATGTTCTCAAATGTAAGAGTTCTTAAATCTGCTTCTAGTCTATTGTGTGACACTTAACCTTGTTTAAAAAGAGAAAAAAAAAGGTCTCTTTTACTAATTTGAAGGTAACCTTCAATCAGGTCCTCAAAACAACCTTAAAAGGAAATGAAACATTATGTTTTCTTTACATATATTTTCCATAAGAAATGAAAACTACTGCATTTCTTATTCTCATTTTAGATATGCTAAAATTATCTAATATAACTTGCGAATAATTTGTTTTTAAAAAATTTCATCAGCACCTGTATGGCAATTTATTAGGAGACACATGTAAGGATCTCATCAGGAACAGAGTTTAAGAGGATGGTTGCATTATTACATTATTTTTTTCCCGTTCTACACTCCCTTTGTCATTCATTAGATGTGCTCAGAGTAGACTGTGCCTGAACATTATGAGCTCCCATGGTTCAGTACCTTGCTAATATATCAGTTGATCTCCTCTCTTAAATTTTTGGCCAGTAAACACTTTTGAAATGTAGAGACTAAACCTTTTTTCAGATATATTACAGATATCTGAATTCCAACTAACTGTGTTAATAAACTATATACTTAATATCCAGTTCCAAACCCGTCATGTCACGACACAGCATCAGGTCGGAGCAGTGCTCTCACGTCCTGCAATAACCAAAGGAAAATACCGAGCAAAGCCACTCGATGTCAGTGTTGCTTCACCGAGTTCTGCCTAGCACAGCATCCTTAAAAGTGCTGAAAAGCCCGTTTACAGAGATGATGTTTAAGTCGAGCCCAAGCCTTTTGAGCCATATTTGGCTTCTGTGTTGCCTCCATGTTACTGTCCCCATAGTCTCCTAAATATAATGTATGATGAAGGGATGGAGATCACAGCTTTGTCTGTTTCATGAAGGGTAAGAATCATATCTGTGTCAGTTTAGGTCCACGTTCAAGTATTTGGTGACTGAAATCAGGAGTACTTTTAAAGTTAAGTATTACTGAAAATGTATTGCATCCAACTGTGGGAGATAAATTGGCAAGCCTTGGAGTTTGTGAATTTTGTCTGGCTTTGATGCAGCATAATTTCAGAGGGGGAAGTTATTTAAATATCAGTAATAAATGATTTGCCTACTTACACATATGCTTCTTCTCCGCCTAGTGTTGTGGTTTAACCCAGGTTTATGTAATACAAGTGGCTGATAACCTACTTTTTCACAAATTCTCAAAATTCAGGAATGCTGTTTTGAACAGTGGGGAGTTTTATCACTGTTTTTGTGTTGTTGCATTTGTCAGCACTCTGTTATGATTCCAGTAGCTTGTATAATATTCCCATATGCTGTGTTCTGCAATGTATGAACTGCACAGTTTGGTCTCTAAATTAGTTCCTATCACCCTGTTTTTAAAATTTGACTTTCATTCCTATCCAGTTGTGCTTTGTCAAAATAGTAAAAATTTTTGATAGGATTTGTCTTGGAATTTTAGCCATAGTTCCTAAAGACACAAGTTTTATGTGACCAAGATTTTTGCCTGTCTTATTTTCCTAAGCCTTTCGTTTAGTATCACCTTAATCCTTTAGCTATACTTATTTGACAGAAACAGAGCAGCACCAAAACTGAGTTCATAAAAATTGCTGGTCAGAATTGAGGACAAGGATGATCAGGAATTAGTTTCTGCACAGAATAAAAAAGTGAGGAAAGCTCAATCATTACATATTCATCATATATTAAGATCTAAATCATAGATGTGTTTTTGCCAGTGGCCAGCCAGAAAGGTGTGTGTAGCTTTGGATTAATGATAGCATGTAATTCCCTTTACCCAGGCATGGTGGAAGGGAGAACTTGAGGAAGTGAGCTGGATGCTCTGGACGTACTTGAAGGGCAAATGATGCACATCAGCAGGGATACAGGTTTAGTTATTTCACATTAGTTTAATACTGGGTATTTGCAGGTATTTAATTAAGTGATCTGTCTTCCTGAGAAAACTTACAAAGAGCAAGTCACACTACAGAATCACAGTGTTTAAGGCTGGAAGGGACCCCAGTGAGTCCTCTGGTCCAACCTCCCTGCTCTAGCAGGGCCATCACAGAGCACATGGTGCAGGATTGTGTCCACATGGTTCTTGATTATCTCAAGTGAGGGAGATTACACAGTAAGTTCCATTATTTCTATCTAAGCTTGTCTTAGGTGTGGATAGCTTCATTTAAGTTCTATGAGCATATGTAAACATACATATAGATTTTGAAGTTGCCTGCCAGTTTATGTGAAGTCTAAAAGCAGTTCTCATGCAAAAATCCAAAGATTTCCTACAAAATTTGCTTCCATATGAAGTGGAGTTTAGGGCTTCTCTGTCAGAGTTTGTTTTTTTCCTTTTGAGGTTTAAGTTGGAGTAAGGTGCTAGATTTTTTAAAAAAATCTTTTGGCCAGAACTAGAGAATCAATACTCCTTTTCTCACATATCCACCATGTATGTAAACTTCCCATATATGCAAATGTTAGAGGAGTTGATGAAAATACTGTCTGCCCTCACAGAGGTTACCCCATTTATTTTGGGAACCTGTTGTAAATCAGGTTTTAAAAGCCCACCATATCTGATCTATGATGCAATAAATATCTCCTCCTCTCTACTACCTGTATTCTAATTTTTGACTTATGGTAATTATCTTTTTTAGCATTGTACATAAATATTCTACTAGAATTATATTTTTTATGCATTTCCAAAACAAACAAAGAAATAACTATGTAATCACTTGTAAATAGGTTTTACTTATGTAAGCTTATCAAAAAAGCTAATTGTGAAACATCTAATATTACAAGAGCATGTGTGAATACACTGACTTAAATGTATAACCAAATTTTCCTCATGCTTATCCTTCAGTGTTCCAGAAAATGAAGCTTTATGCACTTGTTTCAGAGCAGGAGAGGGTCTCATATTTCTGATAGCTCAGGTACATTGTGATTAAATTCAGCCTATGAAAAGCCTGCATAGTCTGGGAATGTATAGATTAAAGACTTATAAAACTAACAAAAACCAGCTGATGGGAAAAAGTTTAAACATCGTGTGTGTGATACAATGCATTTGCATTAGGATACTGAAGTGTTCTAGGAGAGTGGAGGGGTTTTTATGTTTCTTTAAGATTCAAAGGTTGTAATATTGTGTAGTGTTGTGTAGGCTTGGTGTTACACATACCTAAGCATCAGATTTCCCTTAAAAACGTTGATTTCTTTGGGGGTTTGTAAATGAAATGTCGCTTTGTGTTGCTGTGTGCTAACTAAGAGTACTTCATTAATTTCAGAGTTACAATGAAGAATGTTTTTCAATAGTGATGGTGTTATCAACTTCAGATTTATGGATAATGCAGTTTTTTTACTTATCAAAATAATTGTTGGAGTAAAACAAAGTTTCCACACAAATTCCACGTCAGCTGTAAGATGTTTGCACTCCTGCATGCTTACACCCACAGAGAGATACCATTCCTCGTTGTTGGTGGGGGACCAATGCTAATCCTAGGAGTTCAGATACTAATTTGGGATTGATGAAAACTGTCCAGTTTTTCTGACTCTGCAATTAGGAGCTGGGAAAATCTCAATTCAAACATCTTCAGCATTTTGGTGCAAGAATTTTGAGGAATGAAGAATACGTTCTTGTGTGTTTAGCGATGGTTCTTTGGTTTCCTAAAGTGGGGGTTTTTTGCCTGTTTCAGAATATTCAGAGCTTCTAGCAAAACATGATTGAAACAAAAAGAGGCTAGGCTCTTTTACACAAGTACATATATTTGGGTATGGTTTTGCACATGCATATTTATGTATAGACATGTATTTTGATTTTTATTTCATGGTAAATACTGTTATAGTTAGAGGTACTGAACATTTCATCAAAACTGCAGCACCTGACTGCTGAGTCGCTCTCACTGTAGCTGTAAGGATTCCTGTCCCCTTCTGACTACTGAAAGTAGGAAAACATCTGTGTTGAGAAACACTTGGCACACATAAACACCTCAGTTATGAAGTCCTTTTTAACTTTGGAGTTAAAAAACCAGAAAAAACCAAAAACACAAATCACAAAAAGAAAAAAAAAAATTGATGCTTAGGAGTTTATTCTAATGAACAGAAGCAAGATTACTTGTCTTTAAAAATTGTATGTTGGTAATGAGTGGACAGGGCAAAGAATAGGTATGCCAGGAATACTTAAAATTGAGGGTCTGTTTCAAGATAAAAAATTCTTTCCTTCTCTTTCTTTTTTCTTTTTACCTTTGCAGTGCTATGGGACACAGTTGTGGACATCAACTGACTGTCACTCAGTAGAATGAACTGTGATGCATTTGTCCTTGTGCCAGTCTACCTGTTGCATTTGGAAGCAATCTCATTTTTCTAAAGCTGTTTTGGATGAAAAATGCTTCAGTTTTATTTTCCTTAAGCTAAGCAATAAAATTTAAATTAATTTATATTTTTAAAATGGAAATATTAAAAAATATATTTATTTTTATTGCTTACTGCAGAACAGCAATAGGGAAGACTTTCACCCATATGATGGACCTTGCATTTCAACTTAAATTTCTTTGCCATCCAGAGATACAGAAAACTTAGAAGAAGGCTTACTGTGTCCTTGCTCCGTATCAGTCAAGGCATTTAAATGCCTGAACATTTAAAGCTCTTCCATGCCCTTATCTTTTTTCGTCTGAGCACTTTGTATCGTACACAAGGTGCATGACGTTATTACCAGAACAAATGTTACTTGGTGAACTGTCTGTGCTGAGAGAGCCTTTGCTGAGAGGACAGCCAGGAGCAGAAAGGACTAGCTTTGAAGAAGAATGATCGTCACAAGAATTTTTGGCACTCCCCATGTGAAGCCAATACCTTGCAGTCGCTCTCTATGCTTTGAGCTTGTTACTCTTAAGTTTGAGGGTTCAGCCTACAGAGAGAGTCTGTGTATGTTTCCAGCAGGACTCATTGCTGCCTGATGTTCTGCATTTACTACATAAATGAGGTTTTTACTGTCATTTAGAAGAGAAAATGGTGGTGGTGTAAGACAAGTCTTTTAGTGGGAGCTTTACTGAGGTCTTAATGTCTTCTGCCTGTGGCCAGAACAGCTCCCCCCAGGAGAGACAAGGCTGCTCTCCCGGGCTTGGCAGGGAGATGCCTGCTCTGCTGGGCACTTCTTGCTCAGATTAGCATAGCCCAGCCTATATCACACACACCCAGTAATACCTCATTTTGCCACTGGAATGAGGCCAAAAGCACAAGCATTACAGGGATATAAAGCGGGAAGTTACTGGAAAGAATCACAAACTAACGTGAGACTAGACCAAATTTTTGCAAGCAGCAGAAAATGTGATCTTTGTTGTAGACAGTTCTTGCATTTAATGTAGCTGTTTATATGACTGAAGTGCTTAATAAGTGTTTTCATTGAGTATAGTTAGAGAACAGCTGCAGAAATCTTAAGTGCTTCTGTTCATTTTTTTTTTTTCTCTGTAGTTTTGGAACTGAAAAATCTCAGAAGAAAACTGGAGACTGCCACAGATCAGGGTGATTCCTCAACTGTGCACTGTCCTGACAGAGGCACTGCTTTTGTGGGGTAGGAATGATGACAGGGGCAAAAAGGAAAAGAAGCACAGTCTGGAGGAAAATCCAGGCTGTTCGCTTTGAAGATATCAAAGCCTGGTGTCTGAGAAGGCTTCCTATCTTGAAATGGGTGCCTGTCTACAACTGGAAGGAAAATTTGGTTCCTGATACAGTGTCTGGGATGATGTTAGCCATCCAACAGATGACTCAAGGTACAGTTAACTCATTTCAGATTAATATTTTAAGTTTTTCTGGTCATATCTAATGTTGATTTGATCTAAATAAAATTATAAGGAAAAAATATATAGTCTTAACACATGTATAGAGTGGATGTGCAGATGTGGATAGCAATGCGTTGTGTTATTGTTTTTAATTTCTGTGGAACTTTACTATTTATCCCATACCTTTGACAATTTTTCATACATTTAATATGTAAAGAGAGAGCAGTAACTCTATTTATACAGGGTACGGTAATATACAATGTTTTATAAGTTAAATGACCACCATTTTCTCTATTTCACATGGAAAACAAAATATAACTAAATTATAATTGTACTGTAAGATATGCTACTCTGGAAGAAACATGTGCATGATACTGTTACCTGTAAAATTCCAAAACACAGCAGGAAAAATTCACAACTTTCTTTGCATAAAGAGTGTTCTTGACAGAGACATTATCCAGGGAGAGGATCTGCGGCATCCATAGCTTGTGTGCTGATTTAATGCTGTATTGCATTGCTTACCACACCTCTTTTCAAGAAGCAATACAAAGTAGGGGTGGGGCTAGGCTCCATTTTACAGTTAAAAAAAAAAAA
>VZRF01002277.1:16564-201651 GCA_013396875.1 Vireo altiloquus
AAAAAAAAAGAAAGGAAAAAGAAAGAAGGAAAAGGAAAAACTCTCCAAACCCTGTACAACGACCTGCAGAAACCTTAAGTTCCAGTCATCTTGCTTAGTAAAGTGATTGCTACTGGGACATAAATGTTTTTGTCAGTTTTTGGTGTGTCTTTGATAGTGTCACCTTCTTATGACATTATCTTATATTTGTCTCAGACAAATCACAGCTTCTTATCTCAGATGGACTTTAACTCCTTCCTTCATGTCAATGACATGTATTGTTTCTTAACAGTCATCCATATTAGGTATGCTTAACTATCATTCATGTTAAATTATAAACACTCCTTTAATTGAGTTATGCTGGAGCTGGAAACAAATGATTTGTGTAAGTATTTGTGCTTTTAAAGTAATTAGGAACATCTGCATTGGCATGATTTAAGAACCTTAATACCATAACTCTGCAAAGTATCTAATTTCACTGGTATGTGTGTATACAACAATTGTAATTAAAATGCTGCTAATAACAGTATGTTGAAATGCATTAAAAATGCTATATTAAACAGCATTTCTGCAGTGTTGGTAATTTCAGCCAGGATTTTGGTGTTTGAGTCTTGTACAAAGAAGTTGTTTAATGTAACAGATAAATTTAAGAAGATCCAGTGAAGACAGAAAATGCAGGTTTGTGTTTTCAAGATTATTTTTAAGTACTCTAGAAACAATATTATCCTTATTTTATGCTGTTTTAAAAGACTGAAAGATTGAAACCCTTCTCTCCTGTTGATCTGTTTTTTCTTTCTCTGCTTGCTTCTCAAGATTTTGGAATGATTTTAGGGGATGAAATAGGAAGAGAGTTAGAGACAAAAGCATTTCATCATGTTTGTTGTGCTTTAATTTGAATGCAAGGTATTAGCTCTTTCACTAGTATTCTAAGCATTCTAGTTACCAGAACTATCCTAATATTTCCACAGAAGTGTGTATGCATGAAAAAATATTCAATTTTTTATATAGCACAAGGACAAAAAACCCCAGATTTTGAGAGGTCCTATTGTGACTCTTTCCTTCAACCCACAAGATAAACCAAGAAATTTTGTAATGAAATGAAAGGCAGAAATTCTAATAAGAGCAGGAAAAAAAGATAACTGGTGAAAATTGACTTGCTGAGCATAGTTTCAACCTCAGCAACAGGTTCAATCAAATTCAAGTATAAAGAAATAAACTCGAGTTATGGAAGTATTTGGAAAAAAGTACAGTTGCATTCATATGCAACAGTTTTCTGAGTGATGAAAGGGGCAAACTCCAGGATAGAGAGCAGTCCAGTAGCTTGAGAATAATTAAGAAAGGCCTTCCAAATGAGCTGTGTTTTTCACAATTTCCTTCTGTGGGATTTCTTACTCATCTGGCACTGGTCATATTCAGACAATTCAGGTTGGCAACTGCTCTGATCTGGTGTAATAGGTTTGTGTTCCATCTTCTAATCTAAATTTTAGATAGAATTGCTGGTTTCCCTTTTCGTAGTAGGAAGAAAATATGAAAGTCACTGTCCTTACTGTGTTGTAGTGAAAGCAACAAAACTGGGCTAGGGGAGAGGAGACCAAGGGGTGTAATGAGATGGGAAGTAAAGGCATGGGATTATCATGATGCGCTGCTTGGCATTTGTGATAAGAGAGTCATTGCTGAAACCAGTCATTCTCCAAGTTCTCCTGTAGTTCTTTCATTGTCTGCTAAAAATGTCAAGTAAATATTAATTCAGGAGTCCCCAAAATTCACTGCTGACCTCATATATCCTGTTTACCTATTGAGACAATACTTTCATTGTCTCTGTATGTTTCCTCTAGTTTTAGAGTCTTTTATCTGCTCCACAGAATATGGAAAAAGAGGTGTCAAAGATAGTTATGTTTCTAAAAATTTTACAAAAATATCACATAGGAACAAGACCCTACAAGTTCTAACAAAAAAAAAGCCCCTTCAAATACACCAGTTGGTAGAAAAGTTCAGCTGGACTTACAGTCTCAGACTGCAAGGTCCGTCAGCCACAAGTCAAAACTAGTAAAGGAAATCAGGCTTCATTACTTCCAGCTATTTAATATTAGTTCCAACTATAATTTAATAATTCTGACATAGAATCTTCATTCTTACTTTGATACCTATGGTTGAAAAAATAATCTTTGAATCTAAAATGAACACCCTGATCCAGTCTTGAAGTTTGCTATACACTGTAATAGGAAGCTAAGAAATTTGAGCTTTTATGTTTTGGTAATCACTACATCATTTGTCTCAAGAATTTCTAAAAAGTCAGTTATTGATAGACCAGAGCAAGATGTCTCTAAATAAAATACCCCCTCAATTTTCTTGTTGGATTAGCATTCATTACTCTCTTCCTTTTCCCTTTAAAACTTTCGAACACCCCATCAACAGTCATTCTATGAGGAGTCTTCTTCATTTAATTTTGTGTCCCTCGTCCTTGCAAACAAATTCAACTGCTAGATCCATGTAGATGTCTCATAAGCGTAAAATCTTATTTTTTCTTTCCAAATTGAAATTGTGCTAATAAAACAAAGGGTCCCCAGTGCAGGTAAGTAGCTCTCAGCAAGCTGCTTTTATGCTCTTCACAGGTCAGTGAAGATTTAGGTGATAAGAGTTAATGAACATTAGGTTGTTTGAGAGCATCCAAAGGAGGGTAACAAGGATGATGAAGGGCCTTGAGGGGAAGCCAAATGAGGAGCAGCTGAGGTCACTTGGTCTGTTCAGCCTGGAGAAGAGGAGACTGAGGGGAGACCTCAACATCTTCATGAGGGGAGGTGGTGAGGCAGGTACTGATCTCATCTCTTGGGTGACCAGTGACAGGACTTGATGAAACTGAGTCAGGAGGGGTTTAGGTTGGATATCAGGGAAAGGTTCTTCACCCAGAGGGTGGCTGGGCACACAGGCTCCCCAGGGAAGTGGTCACCGCACCAGCCTGACAGAGCTCAAGAAGAGTTTGGACAAAACTCTCAGGCACATGGTGTGACTCTTGGGGTGTCCTGGGCAGGGCCAGGAGTTGAACTTGATGGTTTTTATAGATCCCATCCATTATTCTGTGATTCTGTGCTTGTGAGAGGTGGTAAATGACTGCCTTTACATCACTTTTTTTCTTTTCTTTCCTTCCTTTCATTTACTTATTAAATTGCCTGTCTTGACTGACAAGTTTTCTCACTTTTGCTTTTCTGATTCTCTCCCCCATCCTTTGAGGAGGAGTAAGTGAGTGGCTGGCTGGGTACTTAACTACTGGCTAGCATCAACCCACCATAGGCATGATTCATCTGACTAAATCTAACCATCTGCTATGTTAAGGTTGATTAATTATATTAATAATATTTCCTCTGAGTGTAACAGGATTGCCTCAGATGTAGACACTGATGAGGCAGACATCAAAGTTTAGGTGTCTTAACCTTTATATCCATAGCACTGTGAGTAATAAACAGTTCACGTTTAACATGGCTAAAGGCAGGCCTTACTGTTGTCTTTTCTGTAATTCATCCATTGACCTGCCACAATAATAACAGAATTATTTGTGGTTTTTTCATGTGACATGGTCCCCCCATACTCATAGAAGAAGAATACTTCGTTCAGCCTGGGTCTGAATTTTTCTTGGTTTCCTTACATGATAAAATTAAGATGCGTTTTGATGCAGTCTTTCCATGTAGCAAAATCTCATAAAACTGTCATCATGTTTTTTCTGTAGCCTTCTGAACATGTGCTATAGTCCCATCACATGTCTTCAGAATGCAGCTGCTTAGTTTATTTTCACAGTGGTAACTTTTATTGCACCAAGCAATTATTCATCTTTACTTTCAAGGCCTTTCACAGGTGATCTTTCCTGATATTATTTATTCATTACCAAGCTCTTGATCCATCTATCATTAATCCACTTTGTTATCCTTCTTCATTCAGTCTTGTCTTTTCAAACAAATAGCTTTGTGCCCCAGGATTTAAATTTTGCAGTGTATATTTGTTGGTAGTCATGCCTCAGTATTTTGCTATTTAGAATGTGGGTGTTGTGGTTTGGTTTTTGCTTGCTTGTTTTGCTGATTGTTTTTTTTCTGGGCAGAATTGTGCACACTGCTCACAAAGGCTGGCACATAGAAGCCATGTAGCTAGTACCACAACCCATCAGTAAGCTTCCCTGAATGTAAGACAAGTAAAGCCAAGTTTGTCTGAAAAAGTTTATAAAACAGACCCTCTGTCATGCAGCTGAGCTCATTGCCAGAGGAATTATTCCCCAAGTTAATCTGCTTGAATATATATTTTAGTGTATGTAACTTATTTATGTTCTCTATACAGGTAAGGGACACAAATGTGTCTGAAGCATTTTGGTCATGACATGCTCTGAAAATTAGGTGCTCTGCACTTAATACCTGAAGTTGCCTTACTCTTTCCTAATGTAGGTACCTAACTTCAGAAAATGTCAACCCTTCTCCTCAAGGTTCTTTCAAGACCTCTCTTGAGGTTTTGATAATTATAAACCACATCTTCAAGTCATTAATGACCAGAGAGACTGCTGCTTACACAAATATATGACCTAAATTCTATTTTTTGGTAATTTTATGGGTGATGATACAACTTGTACCCTGCACTTTTACTTATAACAATTTAGAGCTCCTTACACTGTTCAGTAATAGAAAAGGATATGGCTAGGGAAATTAAGCATACAAAAATACTTTTGCTTGAAACATAGAAATTACTTATGCAATACTACATTAAGAGTTTATGGTGCAAAGAATTCAGGTTTCAGTAGTTTGCTACTGATATGAATGTCCAACATCGCAATTGAGTTGGACCCTTCCAAAAAACCCCAAACCTACAAATGTTTTTACAGCCTTCAAAAAGATGAGTACAAAACAAAAACATTGTACTTTCTACTGAAGTATTTGGTCTGAATGGAAGCCTCAGTGCAAAATTAGAACTTTGAAACTTCAGTTTCCTGAAGGATGATGACTTTGCCACGTGGGAAACGGTCAAGCACATGGATATATATAAGTGATACCAAACAGAGAAAATGAAACATCTTCAGATTGAAGGGTGAGATATGTAATCACTCAGGATTCTGAAAAACAAAGTGAGTGTCATTGAGGATGTCAGTGATGACCAGTGTCATCTGGTAAGACATACCCTAGATGATTCTGTCAAATTTGGAACTATATTCTATGATTGATAGTGAGTATAGTATTGTACCCTAGTTAAAAGTCTGTATTGCAGATGAGAGACTGGACCCAGATGCAAGACATAGAGTTGTATTTCTCTTTAGTAATAGTAATAATAATAAAGAAAAAATATATGCACGCAGAACAATAAAGGATACCAGAGTGATTGATTCAGCTATGCAATTCTGAAGCAAGATTCTGGTGGGTTTTGCTTCAGATTTATGTAGGGATTCTAAAGACAAATCTGCTGCTGCTCTCAGTTAGAGGTGGTTTTAATGATGTGTTGGAAAATAATTACCCTATTTGAAAAAAACAAAAAAGGGCTGCTGCATGAATTAGGAGGTGTAAAGAAGCTGATGACCACTGGTAGTGCTGTCTGTTGATCCATTACCATAAATAAGTTTCATTTTGGTTGCCTCTGTTCATGGAAGGTGATCTCAGTAGAAGAAAAGCTAGGAGAAGGAGCAGAAAAACAGAGATTATATTTGGGAGAAAACTTAAATGGCTCAGACAGGTTAATTAAAACCTGGAGGGTTTTTCCTTATCAGGAAAGGCCTTCAAATTAAAAGAGAGTTGCAGTGCATGGAGAAATGAAAATAAAGTAATATGAATATGTTTAGATTTAAAATTGGAAGTAGTTCTAAAAATATTGCATTTAAATATTGGGGTAAGAAGATGAACCTCCTTATCACATAATTCCATTCATAAATGTGCTATATTACATATTTGGCTGTTGTAAGGGCGAGCAGACTACAAGGGAGGGTCTTCATAAGTTTATGCTCCCTTTCAATATCTTTTGCTACTCAAAAAAAAATTTTGAAGTTTTTAACTTGTGTGGATCTATTAAAAAGTTAAGACAAATGTGTGGGAGTTTCAAAACTAAAATACTGCCACTGTATTTCTGATTTGATCTTTTCTTGCTAAGTTTTTTGGTTCATTAACATTATTCTGTTTCTTTTGAAATAAATATTTGTCTGCGTGCTACATTGCATGTACTCTAAAGCTGCCTGTTGGAAGCATGAGGGTGTAAGATTTGGACTTTTGAATTTATCAGATTGCAGTGATGTCAGTGTTTGTAGTCTAAAAAAAATATTTTTTTTGTAGGCAGCTAGTTCAGGGATGTGCTTCATATAGAATTTATATATACATTTGCTGCCTTTCCTATGACCTATCATGAACAAGAAATGTTGGCTCAAGCGGATTTTGGTGGGCTGTTTTTTTGGAGGGTGGAGGGCCCTTGAGACATATTTCCTCTAAAAGTTAAATATGTAGATGGCATCTGATGAAATCAGTATTGTTATTTCTGCCAACTTCTTTTTTTTTTTTCATTCTTCAAGCCCAATAATAACTCACTGAGTCTTGGTGTGGTTTGTATGTTTTAATTAAAGTTAATTTAGTCTGGAGCTGGATTTATTGCTGAACAACTAATTCCTTAACACTGGCTAGAGACCTTGACATTTAAAAAAATTAACTATACTGCCTTTCTGCATTCCAGAACGGGTGCCCAGTGTTTTGGAAGGCATGATGCCAAAAACTTATATAATTTTTTTTTCTTAGCTTTTCATGGAGGAACCCCAGCTGTGTCTTCTCAAGGGTGATAGTTGCTGGGGGTTTATTTCAGGCTCTGATCATAAATATAGACATAAATGTACTCTGAGCTGACTAACTGGAGCTAATAATTTTATTAAGGGGTAAAGCTGCCTTGTAAATATACATCTGGCTTACAAATAACATGTGTAGATGAAATTGAATAAGCACATTTGGAAACAGAGCCAGAAAAACTTCCTGAAGAATGCACTGGAGAATCCATGTAGCTCATGATTTGTGGAAGAGACTGTCCACTTGAACTCTGTTATAGTTCTCCGATGCAAAGAATAATGATGTAAGCTGAATATGAAATTTAACATGTTAGTGAGTATAAATGTGGGACAATGTTTCATACTTTACAACTTTCCAGCAGAGGAGAAAGGCACTTAGGCCGCTGTGCATGCAATATTTTATTTCTAGTGTCTATGAAAATTCTTCCAAGTTACACATGTGCGAATACAGACCTGTCTAACAGACTGCTAGAAATGTGATTTCAGCTTCTGGATGACCTCTGACTCCTTTGGGGCCTCACACCCAGGTACACTCTGATGTACATACATCTTTGTATGACCAGATGAGCTGCGCGCATCTCTGTGCCTGAGCACCATGGACAGAGACTGAGAAACCCAGGAAATGATTCTTGAGGGAAGAAATGGCACCATATATAATCTTCCAGATCAGAAAACTGTTAGTGTTCAGGTCCTTGGCCACCAATTTGCCAAAATGAATGCCCTTTTCATGGACTTCAGAAAGTCCAGTTCATCTGGATTAATGCCTTTAATCACTCATGATAGGTTTTGTGTTTCTCCACAGCATTGATGCTTCTCAGAAGATTACCTCATAGTTACCTGCTTGCCAGAAGCTTCTTATGCTTCATTTTCTGTTTATTCTTACTGAAGTACAGATAAATTTACTTATAATCCACTTTCAAAATGTTTCATTGATTCTGGCCGAATCTTCAGGTATTATGGCTGACTGGTGGATAATAGCTCATAGAACTCACTGTAAAACAGTTTATAAAATCTCTGTGGTGTTCAGATATTGTGTCAAATTCATTCTAAAGAGGTCTTAATGTTTCATCTCAGATTGTCTTTCAAGAATTACAGGGTTTTTTGAGGAGCTCTATTAAAAGAAAATAAAACACTAGAAATTTTTTTATGTCTGTTTTGTATGTATCTAAACTCTGTTATGTACAGAAGGCTTAAGCTGTTTTGAATAGTGAAATCATAAGTGGTTCCTGCCATCCACTTATTTCTTGTTCCATAATGCTTGCATATTTTCCTTTTGAACATTAAGATACAAATGTCACTATCTGGAGATCTGTAAAGTGGCAGAACCGAACAGTGTTTTCTCAAATCTACCTTTGATGTGGTTGTCAGATGGTACATTGGGAGAGCTGAATTTCAGAGTCTGTGAAATACTGTGAATTCAGGTACTGTGGCTACCACAGCTGAAGTGCTTAACTCTCACCAGGCTGAAGGAGACGGTTGCATGGGAAGGAACTGCGCTGAAGCACCCTTCAAAAAACAAGGTGGTTGCCAAATCAACATTGCATGGTCTCTGAAAGATTTTTTTTCATTTTTGAGCATCTGTCCTTTCATTTTGTCTTTACATTCTTCATTTGCCTCAGACTTTGAATGATAGAAGAACTAAGGAATGATTTTAAGCTCTTGGTATTTTGTCACAAAATAAGTCAGACAAAAGGTATAATCCCCTGTGTAACCCCAGCAAATGGGGCCATTAAGTAACAGAGGTCTTGCAAGCACAAGGTGAATGTGCATTGGGAGAACTGATACTGAGCTTCCCAGTTCTTGGAGGTTAATATTATTTCCAAAGGATCAATTTGTATTAAAAGTTTCTACAAAGCCGTTTTCAAAGAACCCTCCAGAACTGTAGATTTGTGTATGAAAACTGTTATGAAATATATTATTAATCTTTTTCTAGTGTTGGGTTGTTTTTTCTTCAATAGAAGTATGCTATCCTGGAGTTAGAAATTAAAGCCTGGGATATGAGTCACTGGCTGTCTGCTTTGTTAGTTCTTCAAGAAGCGCTGATAGGAGACTCATTAAATATGTGTCTATTCTACATTTTAGGGCATCCTCAGAAAATACCTTCCTTACTACATAATTTGTCTTTGTGAACAAATGGAGAAATCATATTTTTCTAAAGCATCAGAGAGTGACCACAACTGCAGATAGCAATTTTGAGTGTGATGAGTTAGTGTCATTTAGGGTTCCATAAACCAGGGGTCTGACCATCCTAGTACAGTCACATTTAAGAGTGTGAGGTTACAATTACAGAAAGTTATTTGAATATTCACTCTATCAGGAAAACTTTTAAAATCTATAGCTTTTTACAGTAAATACTGAATGATACTAATGTTGATAATCCTCGAATTATTTATAGGCTTAATACTTTTCCTGCTTATTCATTTAATTTCTGGTTTGCACCTAGTATTTCCAAAAGTCGAAGTAGAGCTTTCCTCAGAACAGATGTATGTGTCATGAGCATATTTCCAGAGGCAGAAAATTGTTAACTAGTTGACCATACTCTGGTGATTCATAGCTCTTCCTATGGAAATTATTTTTTTATTGCTGTACTTTTGGCACTAGTCTAATTAGCAGGAACTACCAACTTAAAATGAGACGTTTTTCCTGTGGTAGGAGATGGTCTTGTTTCTCTTTGTATCAAGCTTGTTATTTTGCACTTGACACAGGTCAACAGTGGGGAACATCTCTTGCTTTTCAGTGTGGTGTGCCAGAGGATTGTAAAGCACCTGGTACTAGTCACAGGTCATGGTTTTCAGTGAAAATGTGTCCCACAGTCCACGCTTCAGCAATGGGAGTAAAAACCTAACAAACAGAGCCAGGGGCTCAAGTCAAAGGCTGGTAATTTTAGCCCTGTCCTGATTGCCATGATCTTACCATGAAAAAAATGACACACTGCTTCTTTTCTTAATATAAAAGAATGTGAAAGGTCTATGCATGAAATGGAGAAAAACAAGTGTTGAAATTAAGTTCAGATTACCTGCCTGTAAACAAGTGGTATTTATCAGCAGCAGATCATCTGGATTTATAACCATAACCTGGATTTATAGACTCTTTCCAAAAACCTTCTAAAGTACATAGCTGGCTCAGCTTTCAGTACTAAAACTTATGTATTTCCCTTAAGCTTGTCCACACAGACAGGTAACTTCATTTCAATTATGTTGTTATAATTAAAATGAGGCTGAAGTTATACTGATTTTTCTGATTCCTTTACTTTTTAGAGAGTAAAATAAATTAGCTTTGCATAATGCTTTATTGCAAGGATGGAATATCTGTGTGAGTAGTATTCAACTAGTTAATTGGTTCCAAATTTTTTGTTTCCTTTTGGTTTTGTTCATAAAATGGTTATAGTGGAAAAGCTTTCCAATGTTAAACAAGCTTTAAAACCTTCTTCCTCCTATTCCCTATTTCTCCCCCTCCTCCATGCTCAGTTTTGTCTGGATAGGGTCACGCAGTTCTCTCCTGTGCTGTTTTTATTCTCCTCAGGCACACCCTTCTGTGTTGTTCTTGGTTCAGAATCGTCTTTTACCTCTATTGACCATGTGAACATAGATGTCAAACTAAAATTTTGAAGATCTTTCTGGTTTATGATAAGGCTGTGCTAAGAGAAAAATGCAGAAGTGACTATCAGTAGATGCACTAATTGCACTAGTTGCATTGGCTGAAGAGCAACCAAGTCCATTTCTGTTTAAAAGAAGTTTAAAACTAAACACATTTTAAAATATCTCATTTCCATGTCATAATTGATAGTGCTACTTTGCTGAGAACAATGTGGATAAAAATGATCCATGTAGGATTCATCTCAGCAAAATCTGCATCGTGAAGTATTTCCAATAACAGATGAACTGCTTCACCAAGAACTTGACACTTCTGATCTTTTGGCATTTTCTTGCCTCCCCCCACCATGTTCACTTTGTTAGAGACTCAAATGAAAATATAAGAAGGAGATTTTGAAAAAAAAGAATTCTGGACTACCTCTGAAAGCCCCTAAACAAAGACATTCTTTGGCACTCTCCATATTATTAACGCCCCATAACACCAGCATTTCAGGTAAAGAATGCTTTCTTGAGCAGTTAGGAAAGCTTGGTGAGAACAATTAATCCTACACATTTTGTTTTCTTTGGACATTTCAAGTGTACACAGAAGGCAACTCCATTGCACAGATCTGAATCACCTCTGTCACAGATCACACATGGCCCTTCTCCCAGGGCACACATGTCTGCCTTGGGCTTGTGAGAGCATTCAAGTTGAAGGGGGACTTCAAAAAGGCATCTTGTGTTACACAGGCCAGTCCTTTCTTCCAGACTGCATGATGAGGTATTCACCAAAATTAATGGAGCAACTGTGCCGGGCAAGTTCTACCACTCTTAGTTTCCAGAAGTAAGAGCTGTGAGCTGACAGTAGAGCCTGCAGATCTGAGGCATAGTTTGGGGAGTCTCCTTCTGATGACTTGCAAGAAGTCAGTGCAGTCTGACTTGCTCTCTTAGTATCTTTAGTTGAACAGCAACCAAATCTGATGCTTTGCAGGAATGTCTCTGTTGAAAGATGAGTTCTTGTCATGTTCCAAGACTTTCTGAAAAAAGGATGGATGATGTCCTCTATAGCTAAGTGATGCAGGTAATTAGTGAGTCGATAGAGTTAAACCCTATTCAGTTTGTTCTCCATCTCAACATCAAAGTCAAATACTTTCTGTTACTGGACTGACAGCTTTACATGATGAAAGAAATGTTAATATCTAAAGGCTTAAAACCCCCAGGCACCTAAAGAGGATGAACTCTGGAATATTTTTTTGTTTAAGAAATTAGAAGGAAGCAGACTGAAGGGGCTCCATCCAAACCAAAATTACAGGTTTTGAAGTATTTGTAAGAAATAGCCATCCCACTGCCTGGAGACCTGGCAGTCTCAAACCCATGTTTGTGAGGGTGGGGGTGAAACAATGCTGCCTCCTCCTGTGAAGTCTGGCTATTAAAAGAGGTTTGGAACCACTGATGGAGACAACTTGGAAACATGGTAGGATATGGGGATTTTGATGATGAAATGAAAAACCTTCCACAGTTCTTTCTGATCCTTATTGTACAGTAGTTAGCTTATATTCTAGGTTTTAATAAACGAAGGAAAGTTTTTTCCTGCTCTTAATAAAATTGTAGGTATTTCCTCATAAAAATAAACAACAACAAAGCAAATAGAACAGTTTTATCTTCGTACAGTGAAGTAATTCTATTTAACTTTCTATAGGGCTGGCCTTTGCTGTTCTGTCTTCAGTCCATCCAGTTTTTGGTTTATATGGATCTTTCTTCCCTGTCATTGTTTATGCCATATTTGGAATGGGACGTCATGTTGCAACAGGTAAGTGTGTGTTTGCTAAAATAATTTTAAAAATAAGGAACAGAATACTGAAATTTATTATTGTTTAAAGGCCAATGGAAGGAAAATTATCTGTGATTAAACAGAAATAAGATGTTTTTGTCCTTCTCTTTACAACTATTTTTTGTGAGTTTAAGTACTTTAAAGAGCCTTATTAAAAATATATTGGAGTTACTCCTGCCATTATAATTTAATATTGCACTGACACTTCGTTTGTAAATGTAATTTATTAAGGGCTTTTGTATTTTAACTCTGCTTTAGAAATCTGCTTCAGGCTAAGTGTTTAACAAAGGGCTCTGCCAACAAGATGTATGCAAATGGAAATGAAAAATGTTCGACTGCCTCTTAAACATAGAAAACACACATTACTTCTCACCTGTCTAAAACACAAATCCTCTATTTCTCAGGGGAAAAAAAAACCAAAAAACCACTTTATGAGTTCATTACCTGCCATTGTATCTAGAGACTCTCCCAATGAGGACTCTTGTCCTCTGGCAGAGTAGTTAGGTAGATAGTGAAAGGTGCTGCTTGGAAACTCTTCTGGTTGTTATGAGTTACTTGTTTACTCTCAGCAGAGCCTCAGCAGCTGAAGAACTGAATGGTTTTGTTCTCCTAATAGGTTGATGAATGCTCTGTTTCTGAGCCCAAAGAAATCAAATTATGGAGGGAAGACGGAAATTGTACTCATTAGATTGAGCCACAAATTCTTTGCTGTGCAGAAGTAGGCACTTGATGGCCCCTGAAGTTTGTAAGAAGGATTATATAGGCCCAGTAGCAACACACAGCATGACTGGGTAAGGGGAACCTGTGTCTGTCAGAAGATTTAAGCAGGGAGGAGATATCTCTTCCTTGAAGAGGAGAAAATCTCCTGAAAGGAGAAAGGATGGTTCTGGGTAATCACACTCAAAGTGAACTCTGCAGAGTCTGATGGCACAAGTGTATGCAATGCTTTAGTAAAAATATAGCAATACATTTTGAGGACCCATTTTGATCAAAAATAATCAGTTAACTTATAAAAAAACCCAACATTCTGAACAGCTATAAATTGTCTTAGAGATAAAAGAAAGCTGAAAGTTTGTATTCCCTTGATGCACAGAAAGTATTTGAGCCTTTTGGTATCCAAAAAAGATCTGTGGATGTGTTAGTGTCTGAATATGTAATGAGCAAGGGACTGCACTCAACTCATGTTAAAAGGAAAGCATTTGAAAAAAAGGTGAAAATTTAGAATATGGAAAATAAATTTTATTATTGAATAGAGAGAGATTAGTATACTCATTAAAACTTTACCCTATATTAAAAAGCTGTTTCAAAACTGAAAAATTCAGCACTGTATTGTCAGAAGTTTGTTGGTGTAAGATTATTAGGAAGACAAGAATCCATCATTTGTAGGAAATTAGATAAGTAAGCATCTGACTGACATAAATTCTAATGAAAACAGATGCTAAAATAGATAAGCACAAGCTCTTAAGTCTGATGTTTTATCCTTGGAAGGGAATACTGCTCAGAAAATGACTTGCTGAGTTCCACAGCTTCATGTCTGCAGATTTCTGCATGGTCCTTGGTGTGGAAACCTAATCCATCCATAGGTGTCTACTTCAAAATCTAATCTCAATCAAAAAAGGCAACAAAACGGTTTTCTTGCATTCGTGGAATTTTTTTTAGTTCATAAATTTGTGTGACATAAATTGGTGATCCTTTCAGCAGGAAGGACTCAGGCACTTGTTCTATCAGCCTCAGTTATGGCATTGTGTAGCTGAGTGTGCAGGAGCTATACTGCCTGCCTCAAATTCTCTATAACTCCTCGTGTGCATTGGAGATAATCTCTTCACTTATCAGAATTTTCTGTAAGATCTCTGATGTTCTCCACATGTACACAGGCTGTAAAAGTGCCCTTTGTTAGTGAAGGCAGTCATGTTAATATGTAATGGAAAATCCATCAATGTCCCTGTTCTGTCAACTTTTATTCACTTGAAATGCCTCTTCTTTGAAATAGCTGATCTACTTCAAAAGATGTCTCACCTGAGTAACAAACATCTATACCTTTTTCATGACTTTTTAAAATATAATTTATTTAGAACCACCCTGTCAGACAGCTTTGTCTGCCATAAAACATACAAATCTTTGATTTAAGATAGAATTTTATGTAAGCTCTTTTCAAATTTAATTTTATGTAAACTGTTGTTTTGGGAGGGCAGGGGGGTTAAGTAAAAATATGAGAACAGCCAAAAGGAAAAAAAAGTAATCTGAAAAGCAAAATACTTACAACTATCCTGAGTGTTGCTTGAAGAAAATGTATTTTAGGCCTAGATAAAGAAAGAGAATGTGATCAAAAAAATCACCCCTTCATGAATCAGTGGCAAAATCAAGGGCACTATCACAGGTAACAGTTTGGCACTTGAAAAATGGAAAGCTTGGCTAAATGAGGTGGGCAGGAAAGCCATGAAATGTGACAGGTCAAACATATGCAAAAGTATTAAAAGGCTGAAAGAATTTGAAGAATTCCACAGAGAGTATGAACAAACTAATAGTTAAAGGTTCTATAAATGCACCAAAATCAGGACAATGAGAAGTAAACCGATGGGACACCTTTCTGACAAAGGGGTAACAGGGATATTTGATATTCTGTGGCAAAGCCACGAGATGATCAAGTTGCCAGTATAATTTTGCAGAGTAGTTAGAAGGTCTCTGCAGGGAATCCTGGGAACTGCAGACCAGTTGATAATAAAAATAAAAATCCTGAATCATAGAATCTTACAATCATAGAATGGCCGGGGGCTGGAAAGAACCTTAAAGACCTTCTAGTTCCAGCCTCTCTGCTGTGGGCAGGGACACCTTCTGCTAGATCAAGTTGGCCTTGAACACTTCCAGGGATGGGACAAAAAAAGGTATGTATAGTCAGACCCTGTTGGAGAGGAGTTAATGTGAGTTCTGTAAAGGAAAATCCTACCTCACTACCTCCTAGACTGCTGTATGAATGTCAACAAGCACATGGAGAAGGGATATAGTTTGAATATAAGATATCAGAATGGTCAAACAGCTACTGATAAGGTTCCACACCAAAGGTTACTAAAGAAACTAAGCTGCCCTTGTGATAGAAGAAAAGTCCTTTTATTAATTATTAGCAGGTTGAAGGATATGAAGCAAAAGGCTGGACTTCACGATCATTTTTCAGGGTGGTGGTATCTCTGGTGTGTTCCCAAGGAATTCATGCTGTAAGGTTTACTCTGTGAAGGCCAAGGGGAGGGTAGGACTGTATTCACCAAGCCCTGCAGCAGTAGAAAGAAGGCGAATTCAAAGCGAACTTGCTTTAAATGACTTTTAAAGCATAGATGAAAGAAAACAGTATAGTGGATGGTCAACTTTCGGAACCTGATCTCAGAGGACACTGTGGAGGGAGAAATTACAAGCAGGTTCAGACAAATCTTTGACAAATTCATGAATGCTAGCCCACAGACAAAATCAAAAAAGGCAACACAACAGCTATGGGCGCTGGCAATAAGGGCAGTGTCCGGCAGAAATTGGCCAAGCTTGTGAGCTTTCCCTGGGTAACACCTCTGACTGTGACAGCTGGAGGCAGAGTACTGGGTAAGATGGGCCATTAGTCTGACACAGCAAGATATTTCTTATGTTCTAATAGCTCTGCACATTTGTGTCTTTCAATATTGAATTGTCATCCTCATTTATCTTTGTGTTATTAAAAATGCTTTACCTCTCTCAGCAAATAAATGTTTTTCTCATCATTTGCCTCAATTTATTAGAGTGCAAGGTACTATTTAATGGGCTAGGTACTATATATATAGTGTGAATTAATTGTCCTAGAAATTTGAATGGTGAACACTTGGGATTCTCAGACAAATAGCTGCTTGATCATATCCAGAGTGAGTTAAAAGCATTTCTGATAACTTGAAATCATGGTAAATTGTTGTATTTGAATCTCTTTTGTCAGCCTGTCTAAACAAATGTGCTAAAAAAATAGATTTACATTTAATTTGCCTGTATAAATTGTATTTTATGGGAAGAAATGTGTATTACATAGAAAAATACCTTAGAAATTGTTCTTAGGATGACAGGAATGTACAAAATGGCACTTTTACTCATAATGGCCGTTTTGAAAAAGAGACCATGAGTGATGAGTACAGACAGATATACAATTATTGGTGATTAATGTGTGGCTTTTTTTGCAGGAACTTTTGCTTTAACTTCCTTAATATCTGCCAATGCAGTTGAGCGTCTTGTTCCTTCGGTCAGAACTAATTTCACGGCAAACAATAATTCCGGAATTTTGGGTTTGTCAGAATTTGAAATGCAGAGGATTGGAGTTGCAGCAGCAGTTTCATTTCTAGGAGGAATCATTCAGGTTGGTAGTGATCACATTTTCTGTATTCTACTGATGTTCTGCCTTTGTGACAGCTACGACATTCTTAATACTTTTTTTACTTCTCTGAGAAGAACTAATGAAAACATCTGGTTCAATGGTCATAAATGATTAAATTAATGTGCTTTATGAATTTGCTACTCCTTTGCTGAGATGTAATAATTATCTGTATACATGCTCCCAATGTGTTACAATATGAAACAAAACCACATTCAGTCAGCTCTAATATAATACTCACTTGCAGTTGGTGTCCCCTTTCCTTCCCCTTCAGAAACAAACATGAATCACCTCCTGGTAAGCACTGACATATTCCTGAGGCTTTCTGCTGCCCTTAGCTTGAAAAGAAATACAATATCCAATAATTAAAAACAGTAGGGGAAACTTTAAATTCTCTTTAGATTTCACACACCCATCATTAAAGTGAAATAGTAAAACAGATGTCTTCAAATGATTCTCTAAAGTTTCTTCAAATGATTAGAGGTCTTTTAAATTTCTTCTTTTTTTCTCATTCTGGCCAGAAGGGCCAAGTTCCTTTTTCCATTGCCAGTTGCTTAGGTCTTCAAAGAAGTCTTCCCTCTTTCCTTGTAAATATCGAAATAGAAGAGATGTTCCAGCATGCGACATTGCAACACCTCCTGGGTACCTGGGCTCCTGAAAGAAACCCACACCCCTCCACTTGGTGCTTTGGATCCCTCTTACCATGCAGAGGATGAGCAAAGGAGCCCAGAATGGGATCTTCAGTAGCCTGCATGCTTGGCAGGAACTGGAGCGTATACTAATGTTATCAGTAGGAAATATCAAGAAGCATTGTTATTTCTGTTGCATTTTTATAATTATTTTAATAGTTTATGACCAGGATTCTTTCATTGGACTATGACTTGGGGTAGGAGCATGAGGGAGAGCCTACAGAGCTGATGCAGATTGTGTCTGGGGTGCCTGCACGTGCTGTCCCAATGCACCAGTAGGTGCAGCACAGCACCATGCCTTTTGCAGAGTGCTTGCAACATCAGAGCATGAATGGAGCTCTTCATGCAGGAGTTGTGTGCTCACAGCTTGGAAATCTCCTACATCATCCCCAGAGAAGCCAAAATGCCTCATGTGGGAATTTAGTGCCTGCATTCATTTGATCTAACTTTGAAATCCAGTGCAGAAATTATTTTGCTTGGTGGCTGCAGAATCCCATTAGGTATGAGAGCCCTCTATACCTCTTAGTCTTTCATCCTAAAAAGTTCTGCTTTTACATATGCCTTCAATTGCATCAGCTGATTTATCTCAGCCTATGTCCTGTTTAATCTTCACTGGAATGAGAGGAACTAGTAAATCCTCTCTGCATCTTCAGAGCAGATCTGGTAGGGAACTGTGCCACATGCATGGGCTCCACTCCAAGGTCAACAATGCCACTTGCATTAGAATCATGCTAACACAGCTGGTGCTTGTCGTGCTGCCACTGGTCCTTTCTGTGAGTTTCATGGTTGGAGACCAGAGTAAAATACTTATTTCCTAAAGAAGTGCCTTGAAGCTATTAATACTGCAATATGCAGTCTGGACTCATCTGGATCAAGGCTGAGATTAAACTTTGCCATCGTACCAGGTGCTGTTAAGTGTGGGAATCTACATTTCTCACCATGATTCCAGTCTCTCAGCTAACAGTTGCTGCAAACCCCATAAGGTGACAGGGCACATCTTGCTCTTAATGGAGAGCCAAGTCAGTCACCTTCTATTTATCAGTTTAGATTAGAAATTAAATAACAGCCTGGAGTTAATGTATATTCTGGGGCAAGAATAATTGTGTGATGCATTTTGAGGCAACAGCTTTTCATCGAAGGCATCCTGAAATACAAAAAAGAAGTTGTGTTTTCAGTGTAGTTGGTATTTAGGATGGTACTACTCTGGGAAGGGAGTAGACCTGGGTTATGCTATCTACTATAAGACTTTGATTTTTCTGAAAAACAGTCAAAATGCAGTTCTTTAATCAGCCACTAATTGCACAAAAACAACAGATGCTGTGACTAATCTATACCACGGGCAGCCTCGAGAGGAAGGATGAAAAGTCTTTGCCAAAACAGCTGTTTTGTTCTTGGAAAGAGGAGGTAAAGACCTGAACACCCTTGGCCTAAAAAGCAATTTGATACTATTTTTCCAGTAGCCTGGCTAAGTACTCTAATCAGCAAATAACATTTAAAAAAAAGGGAAAACATACAAAATAATGAGTAATGGAGGAAAGGTGGGGGGGTGGGGGAGATATGTTTTTGAGATGAACTGCTGTTGGCTCGTTTGTGTTTAGTGGAGACCACAACTCTGTGTTTGTGTGTGAGGCAAACTCTGAGCAGCCTCTGTGAATCTCAGTGCCATCCAGACATGAAATAAATTAGAACTGTTTTCTGATCATAAGACAAGAATAGGTAGAGTTTATAAGAATTGAAATTTGTGGTTTAGCTGCTTAATTTTTTCTCAAGTAATAAATTTCAGAATCCTAAACTACTTCTGAAATCTAATGTGTGAGGAAGCGTTCATAAAAGAGGAAAGATATTTAGTTATCCTAAGAGGTGTTCTGATGAAGATAAAATAGTATTAAAATAGAAAATAAGTAAACATAAAATAAAAACTGTAATTACCAAAACCATTTAATATAATACATTCGTTATTTCATTTTTAAAAGCAGAGTGGAAGGCATAATTACGACTTTTTTTATGTTTGCTTAGCTGCTACTCTATAAAGATAAACAGGGCATGGAAAACAAATCAAGTTAATAGAATTCTTCCCTGATATTAAATACCTCCAAGGTATTGATGGGGACAGAAAATGTTGGAAAATAACAGATACCTATGGAGTAATTAAAATTGGATTGTGCCTTTAAAACATTAAAAAAAATCCTCAAAAGAGTTTTTGGATAAGATTTTTTTCCCCTATTAATACATTATATGTGCAGGAAGGCTTGCATAAATACATGTGTCTTTTAAAAATCTCAGCATACTAAGATGAAATTTAAGATTAAGGTTTTGTGAATAAATAGAGGAAAGTTCCTTGCAGATCAAATAGAGAAAAAAAATTACCATAGGAAAAGGCTTTATTCTGTTAAGACTACAGTGTTAAAGACTTCACTATAGACATATAGAGTTACTCTTCTGTAAATGAGAAATAGTTTCTTATTGCATTCCAGTCTTGTAACATTTTTATTGGTAAGTTTTTCGTCTACTGTATTTTAAAAACTAACATGTAATTAGTTGCTGATATACAATGTTGTAAATAAAAATGTTTCTGGTTTGCAGGAGAACAAATTTACACAGTCTATTATCAATTTGCTTAATAATGAAGGAGCACATTTTAATGAGATAGGTGTTTTTGTAAGGCTATATTCTTGTCCAAATCTCTATTTCCCTGTGGGAAAAATGATGCTGCACTATTGAATGCTGCACATATCTCTGGAGGTAAAAACGTGAGTCTATTACACAGTGATAATCAGGAAAAAAGTTCATTTTTATTTTACAGTGGAAATACCTTCTTTCATATTCTGTATCTTGAAAACTACAAGTAGGCTGGGTGGGAGTTCTGGTTCCCACAATTATGGTAGAACATATCATGTTAGTACAGAAAGACCATAGAAAATACTTTTCAGGTCCTGGAATGAGGAGAGTTCACTCTGCATGCCATCAGAAGCTTCCAGACGCTCCCAAGACACCCAGAATGAACATAAGAGCTGCAGCTCAGAAGACCAAAAGCTACTGATCTACCAGTTAGATGTCCATTGAAACAGACCAGAGAGAGTTCTAAATTGGCCTCTCAGTCAAGCTGAGCTGTCTATGTATGTCTGTTATCTCCAGAGGGTCCATAGATGTGTTCACTTTTGCAACCTTTGATTTTGGGATAACCACTAAAATGCACTAGATGAGAGGCTCACAGTCTGTGCAGTGCCCCTCCAAGAGGTGTTCCCCATGTCTGACCTCCTCTGCCCAGCCCATGCAGCAAATGATCAGAAAGGGCACCACCACTTTTGTTTGCTATAACCATGAAAAGAACCCTTTAAGTACAGTGGAGTTTTGAGGGGTTTAAAATTCATTCTCCAAAACTGAATCTGTGCAGAAGCCAGCATGATATCAGTCTTGATTTCTGTGGACAGAAATTTTGACATTAGTGATTTCCAAAGAGCTGTTAAATGATAAAAATTTTTACTAGCCATGAAGTTACATTGACTACACGTTGAATGGAATTTTAATAATAATAATAAACTGAGCATGTTGTCATGGGAAGAAAGTATTGAAAGTGGACAAGAACCAAAGGTTCTGAATTAATGAACATAAAGGGCTTTGCTTTTTGCAATTGCTCATTTTTCTTCTCCTGGCTAAATTCCCATTCTTTTCTACTTGTCAGAGTAAAATTATGGAGCAACTGCAAGAAAACGTTCCCTTTGTATTATCTTTCTTTTAATTTGAAAAGTACTTCCTTTTTTTCTATTTTTTTTTTTTTATAAATCACATCTTCCACTAGTTCTGTCTAATAACTTCGTTGTATACCTTATTTCTGTGATCTTTTCTCCTTTACTGTGCATTAACTCAAGGCTGCTTTCCCTCACTCGTTCTTATATTTTTTTTCTTTTCTCTGAAAGGTCTTGATTTCATTTACATGAATTTACTCAAGAATGTATACCTGGTGAAAACAAAATTCATCTCAAGAAAGTTACTTCCTAATGAGCCTTTTTACATGGTATCATATACTGAAAATGCCACATAAATAAACAAAAGCCAAGTGCCTTTCAAACCATTTTTATACTGCACATGTTCTTTCCCTGAAATATACTTTTATGCTCTAGGAACTAAGTTTTTAAAAATTAAAAATTCTAAATACAATTCTAAAATATGTGACAAATTTTGTTTCTTTTACACTTTAAGAAAATCCCAGTATTACTACAAATAATGAAAAAAAAATTGCCTTTTCTTTTTTCCTGTTCTAGCACTTCATTGTCACTTTTCTCTGTAGTTTGTCTGCATCAGGAAGGAAGAGAAATCATACAGTATACAAGAAAATAAAGTGGAAACCCTGCAAAAATGGGCATCTCAACCATAACCAAGACAAAGCAGATTGTTAGACATTTCTTTAAGTTTCTACGTTTTGGTCAGTGTTATTGGGTGAAAGATTTTATGACATAATGCAATGTAATGCAATTGTGTGCTGTCAGCTTAGCTCAGTTTCAAATGGTGTTTATTCAAAATGCAGTGGCAGCCAAGCTTACATGGCTGCTGCCCAGCATGGAGGGTTAATTGTAGAATCAATCTGGGCCTGTGTAAATGCTAACAACTTTAAGTATATTTGTGAAGAAAATTCACATGGAACTAGATTTGGGAGGCTTGTTTCAAAACTTTTTGCCTCTTCATGATCTAAGAAGCTTCTGTACATTACTCATGTAGCAAGAACAACATGATGTTCCCATACCAGCTAATGCTGAAAATTATACCCTCTACCCAGGAGGTTTTCTCTTCAGAGTTTGCTTCATGGTTAGACCTTCTCCATGGAAGATGAATGGGTGCACATCATATTTATTTAACTAATATGTAAATAAAGAGTAGGGTGTACATGCTGGTGGAGAACTGCCTTTGTTTCTGAAACAAGATATCTTGAGCTACCTTCTGCAATAAGGAGGTTGGACCGAGCGTAGGCTGTTGCTTGTTTAACTGAGTGGCTACAGAAATTGGCTAACTGAAACCATACTCATGGTTTGAATGTATTTTACATAGCCTACAGTTACAAGCAATCAATAAAAACTATGTTCGAAATGTGATCTCTTAGTTAGTACCTGAGAAGCATCCTCTTAAAATGCTGAAGGTTTAAAAAAAAAAAAAAGTAAAAAACCAATAAGTAAATCTGAGAGTGATGCTGAAGTTTCTAAGTTCAGCAATCATTTTCCTGTAACTCACAATAATAACTTTCTCTGAAATGCTAATAGTAACTAATACTTCATTGTGATATTATGTAGTACACAGAATTTTCTCTGTGGTTTTGATTCCACAGTTAAATAAACATCCAATTTTCTGGAAACTAAGCTATTACACAGTTAGAAATTTCACGTTTAGACAATAGAAACCAATTTTAGAAAACAAAAAAAAAATTCACTAGGGAAGGGAGAATTTAATTCTTATTGAACTTTGTGACAGTGAACAAGGTTTCAAATATATTAGTAGGCACACTGTTAGAACAAACAGCTAAACAAAATATCTGAAATTAGTAATTATCAGTTTTAGGCCTGACTAACTAAATTACTACTCACTGAGGGTATACAGTAATTATCATTATTGGAGTCCAATTTTGAATGGCAATCAATGTCGCAGTTGCTCATAGTACAGAACAATTTACATACTATTATTGGGAAATAGGAGAAAAATCTCAGATTTAATCTCTCAAATGGAAGGGGAAATTGCTCACTAGAGGTTTTGTGGTAAATTGAAAGCCACTTATATTGGTATTTTTGTTTCTTTTGTGGTAGTATGCTCAAAGCTCACTGCATACAGGTAAGTTTTATGGTGAAAAAATGAATGGTGTTCACGCATAAAGAATGATAACACCTGAAAATTATACTTTTAGCTTCAGAACAAAACAAAGAAAAGCAAGGGAGACTGTAATATATTCCAAACAGACAATATTTAGCATGGTAAACGCAAAATGAACCTCTTAGAAAGTATTGTACTTTATGTGCCAAGAGCTTGTAACTTTTCAGGCAGAAGAACAGCAAATGAAAAACTCATTGTAAGGGGAGATAATGTCAATGTAACTTAATGTGGATCAGAAAAGCATTAGGTGTTATGTAAACCACAGTAGCACCTGTAGTCATGTAACAATTTTGTTGAAAGCATTAAGAGCTGTCATATCTCATACTTCAGAGGGAAAACTGTTTGAAGTCCAGGATAAGGGGAGAAAACAGTTGAACACAATAATACTTCGTCCTGGATTCCTAGGAAGAACCTACAATAGTTGTAGATTCTACTGCAGTTTCAATTCCTGGATTAGAGGTCCCACCTCAAGGCTCTCCACAGCGCCTCCTAAATTTGGTATCTGTTGAAATTACTGATGTTGGGAATCCCGATAGTGATATGATGGCAATCAGTAAGCTGGAGAAAGATATAGCCCTTGGCCCATTTAGGCTGGATAGCAGGGGAACAGGACTCACATTTTGAGTTGCTGCACTTCTTGTTGCAGTGTTGACTTGATGTTTTTATGGTGTTTATTGTGCTCACATATTTGAGCAGGAGAAAATACTAAGAGTCTCTTTGAATCTGCTTTTCTTACTAAACCAGTGTTAGAGTCTGGTAAACTAATAAGTAAAATAGTCCAGGTATACTCACAAAACTTCAATGAGTTCCATTTTCAGCTGTATTTGTCCTTCAAAGGACTTTTGCTTTGTATCTTTAGCTTGTTTATCTTACAATTTATTAAAAGGACTCTGGCTCATTGTCCTATCACCAAAAAGCTGCATTTTATAATGCTGATCCTCCTGCCTTTGCCTTCTAGGTAGCGATGTTTATGCTGCAGTTGGGGAGTGCCACTTTCTTGTTAACAGAACCCGTGATAAGTGCGATGACAACAGGAGCAGCTACACATGTTGTGACTTCACAAGTGAAGTATCTGCTGGGAATGAAAATGCCATATATATCGGGACCACTGGCATTTTTTCATGTGAGTTCAGTGGAAGAGATGGCTTACTTCCTTAGCTATCATTTTATTAAATAACTACACTATGTGTCTCTATGTAAGAGTAAGGAAATTGTTATGCACATGTGTGAATGAACAGAAGATGAGCCTTCATCTTGCTTTGATTGTTTGTAAAAAGAGATTTGGAAAACTTGATAGAGAACTAACAGGAATGGGTACAGTAATTAATTTAAAATGTGTGTTAGCACATCAATAATTCCATTTATTATTCTGAGCCATTATACACTCACACAGTGAGGATAATCTCTTTCTGGATCAGCATGTGTAAGGAATATAAATATAAACATAAATATATTTTCTTCATATGCTGCTGAGTGAAATCTGACCATGACTGTGGTAAAAGGAAAATTACCCATAATTTGTGCATCTCCTATGCAAAAATTACTCTAGATATGTTATTTATTACTTTATGACCTACTACTACTACTTTGCCATAAACACAGAAAGTGGAGAGCTTTGAGGTACTTTTAATAAAATGCATGCAGCATTTCATACAGTATTGTTGCAAATGAGTGGTTAGGCTGCTTAAAGAATCACCATCAGAGGTATATGAAAAAGCAGGTATGAGCTTAACATGAACTTGTGAAAGTGAAACTTTAACAGAGTCAGTGGCAAGGTTCACTCTATTACGAACTCCGCGGATGAACATACATAGGAAAACTGCATTCGTATCAATTTAGAATGGATTACATGGAGACTGAGGATGAAAAAGGTAAGGGCGCAAAGGGTATGGATATAAGAAGATAAGGTGTGCAAAGGGGTTTGACAGGATTTCATCATTGAGTAACTTAACACTTATGAAGTGTTTAAATGGGATTTTTTATAAATATAACAGTGACTTGATTACAGTTTCATGATAACAAGATTCACACCATAATAATTTCACACTCACACAGGCAGAGATGTACGCATGTCTGTCTGTGAGTGTAAAGGTGCTTAACAAAAATTCCCCCTGGCTTCAGTGAAATACTCATGGCAAATGCCTGAGTGTGTCTCAACAGGCAGGGGTTGCACCTCGAGGAGTATGTGTGTGTGTGTATCAGCCCAGGGCTTGCCATAAGTGATGGTCTTTCAAGTATAGCAGAGCTCTGAGAGGTTCCCCACCGAGGGAGGAGCTGGCACAGCCCACTCTGGCCCAGAAGAGCTCAGAGGGCTTCACTTAGGACTCCTTTGTGCAGGGTCACAAGGTTATTTGCTTTAGTCATCAGTTAGTTTCCATCCTGGCCATGACCCACATTGGCAAGTACGGGAGTTTCCAAAACACTTGGAAATTGTTTCCAAAACCTCGGCAACAATGGTGCTGTTCTGTTTGGGCTCCAGTTCAGGTAGGGAATGTTCCAAGGCTGTCAGGGGGTGACTGATCACCCTTTGTTCCCACCCTGGCCGGACAGTGGATGTTGGTTACTGTGTTCTTCCCACCTGTGTTGTGGGAGAGCACCCAGTACGGTCAAGGACATGTCACCACCCAGCTGGTTTGGTCAAGGGCAGGGTTGGGCATCACCACCAGTGTCATGCCAGCCCTCAGAAAGTACATATTTTTGGCTGAAACCTTAAAGACCAAAGTTGTATAATCTTATTACACAAAAGGCATGAATATATTCTTGATGGTAACTCATTCCAGCAAGCCCTGAGTTTAGATGCTGCGAACATAATCTCTTGGCATTGTTAGTATTTCAACATTACCTGCCAAAATGATATTTTGCTCATAATAAAACTGTATTTACTTGCTGAGGTGATATTTAAATTGCACTGATAGTGAGACTTCATCCAGTCAGCCACTAAATTAGGACAACTTGTTTAAAAGCACTGACTATGTCTTTATGCCCTTTATTTTTTTTTATTATTTTGGGAAATTTGTTAATGTGAACTCTTTGATTATCATAGAATCTATAAATTTGACAGCTTTTCTTATGGATAACTAATTGGTAAGTTTTTTACAGGACCAATTTATTAATAAAAATTAGGGGCATGTAATAAACACAAGTAATTTATCCATTTATCTTGTAGAGATATACCTAAAAGTGTCATACCCATTTTTATGAGTAGTCAGATGGCTTATGGGACTATTAAAAATGTTTCTTCATATATTAACTTTTTTTATTATTTAAAAACCCTTTCATAAATTATTCTTAATATAAAATGTGAATAGCCTCTTTCATGGTGTTTCCATGGAGACTATACTTACATATAGGAATATTGTCATCCTGTAGAGATGACTGGTGTTAAGTACCGCAGCCAA
Source organism: Vireo altiloquus (assembly GCA_013396875.1). Taxonomy (NCBI): domain Eukaryota; kingdom Metazoa; phylum Chordata; class Aves; order Passeriformes; family Vireonidae; genus Vireo; species Vireo altiloquus. The sequence goes on from VZRF01002277.1 coordinate 43,034, forward strand.
GGCATAATCAAAATATACATTATGAGCAATAATAAAGAACAGCAGTGATATGAAGAAATATTTCCACGTTGGTGTGCTGATGATATCATAAATGAGGTCATTCAAATGCTTTGAAAGAAATCTATTCCCTTATCCCTTGTATTTTTAATGTATTTGAAACAAGTTCTTTGTCTTTCACTTCTCTTTTGAAATCAAACCCCTTTGAACAGATTCCAAAGAAAAATTTTCTGATTTTTTTTAAGGTTCTGAATTGCTCTGTAAATTGTGTGAAAATAAATGATAAAAAAAATCTACTCTGTACAACTTGAAAGGATAATAAAAAAAAGGGGATTTTACTACATAAATCTTTTAAAATATATCTGGTATCTGTTCAGACTTATGAGTTGCCTTAAGAAGGTCCAGTATCTCAGTGAGAAGCACTAGAGTGAGACTTTAACAATAATTTTCTTCTGGGGTTGTAGTTTTATGTGAAAATTATATTAATTAGATAGAAGGTAGTTTGCACATGTATGTAGAGAGAAAGAAAGGCAACTTTGGCATCTCTCTGGACATGTTCTTTACTTCAAATCCGTGAAATCCAAAGACTAGTACTTTTGCTTACATTTTTTTTCTTTGTCCACTCCAAAACACCTCCCACTCACAAAACCAAGTTTTGCCTCAGGCAGCCTTTGGGTTGGCAAAGCAAGAGTAAGAATGTTTAATAAAGTGTGATAGGAGAGTTGCAAGAATAGCAAGCCAGTGAAATGAATTCTTTATAGCATGTGAGATCATGGTTAAATACGTAGAAAGAAACTTTGCATATGGAGAAAAAATCTAGTACACTGGCCTTGAGCCTATGGTATTTTTGTGTTTACACATAGTTTATGTAACTTATTAAGTTTTGTTTTCTCTGTACATAGTTTGTCATTTCAATGGAGCTGCAGAGTGCAGCATCAGCTGGTATTTTGCAAATGGAAAAGGAAAAGTGAAGGGGAAGAAAAATAGTGAGGGAATACTGCATGTGAGATCTAACTTTACAAGGGAAAAGTGTCATGAAGTTTTACTCAGCATCTGAAAACAGAAGAACATACTTGTATTCCCCCTTTATTTGTATTGGGATACATTTCTCTTTCCACACGTTTCTGAGAAAATACAACACTGCAAAATAACCACAATTTAGGAGACTTGCTTTGCAAAACGGGGTCTTTTGTGGCTGTGTTGCAAGTTTGTTGCAAAATCCTTGTGTGGTTTTGCTGAAATTATCTGAAAAAAATCCAAACCTTCACGTTCTGCTATCAATCCTTTTTTTTCACCCCTTTTTTACCCAGTTACTTCTACAGTTTACAGTATTTGCCTGTACATTTTCCCTCCACTGTGATGTATTTAAAAAACATCAGAATGAAACGCTTTTGAAAATGAAATTATGTTTCACTCTTAAAATGTATTTTGCTAAATAGCGTGTTCCTTTAATTATTTTGTTTGCTTCATCCTCTATACTCATTTTAGAGCTAATTTTTTGGGGTTTCATGAATACATTAAAAAACTCCAATTCAGAGCATTTCATTAATATATCCAAATATAATCATCACATCCTTTCTATAATGTAAACCATTACAGCGTTCAGTATCACCCTGTGAAAGTATGTGAAAATATAGTGGAACTCGAAACTGCTGGCTTCCCATGAGAAAAGGAACATTCAGTGTCTGTATAAATATGTGCAAAGCTGGAACACGACTTGTTTCACTTAGGTCCAAATTTGCACTGATTACCAAAAAGTCCACTGATTGCTCATAGTATTGTCACATAGTGTCCATTAAGAATCTTTACAAAAACTAGCAATAAAACTAAAAGCACGAGAGGCCAACGGCTCAATTGTATTATTATTGATTTTAATAACTTCTAAAATTATATAATGAAAAAGATTTCTTTGTACACTGTAATATCAAGATAAATTCTGCTGCATAATTTCCAAATTATTTCAGTAAGTGCATTACCAAAATATGGTAAATTCTGAATTTATAATTACATTTTTGATTAAAACATTTGTAAACACTTCTTTTGAATCAGATGATGATGCTATGGCAAGCTTGAGCTTTATATATTTAGATTTAGGATTTATAGTTTGATCTTGGATAAGTTCAACAACTGATTGGACAGAGTACCATGTAAAATCTATAGTTTGAAGAGATGTCTATTGTCTATGTTAATTACATTCATGTTGAGAGCCACATGCTCTTTCTTTCTTGTGAAAGGGTCTCCTTGCTTCACTGGCCATATCGTGAATTGAGTGGTTTTAGGTTTTCAGAAGATGGTCACCCAGGAATCAACTAGTCAGTGGCAGCTCTTTAGTCTAATGCAGTAATTAATTTAATATTAATGTATTGCTGCCAGAATTGTTTTTGTGTACTACAGACACTTTGGGGATAGGGGTGTTTGGGCTACTGAATTTGAATGAGCTACAAAGTGTTGGTAATTCCATATTTTTTCATTTATTGGCTGATGTAGACTACATACAAAAGGGTATGACTTCAAAAGAAACCCCAAAAGATGTACTAGGCAGTTCATATAAGGATTCTGTTGCAAAGTTTGGAAAACCTGTGGAAAAGGTTCACAAGATTTGGCTATATATTTTTAAAATTAAATGGAAGTGCCTTTTTTAGTCAATTTGAAAAACAGAAATTCTTAAAGGTTGTGCATTTCTTCACTGGAATTTTATTTATTCACTCAGTCTTTTGTCTCACTTTTTCTAGTAAAATTAGATTTGATGCCATGAACACAGATAGTAAATGCTGACACTTTAATAGACAGCATTCATTTCAAAACAAATCACATCTCTCTGACTTCAGCAAGTAGGAATCAACCCATTTCTTCCCTTTTCTTGCCACTTTACCTTAGATCTATCTCAGTCTTTGGTGGGTTTGTGGGCACAGTTTTCCAGATTGCCTCCTTTTGTGTTAATTAATCACAGCTTCTGCTTGGGTACTGAGCCAAGTCCTGTACTCTCTTGAAAATGCATTCTTGGAAAATTATGGGTATAGAGTCTGGTTCCAAGCCACTCAAGACACAATCCACATATTGTCTGATTACAGTGGGGCAATATGTGGTTAAAAACTGTGGTTTAATTGCCATTCTTCAGATTTAAGATATTTCTAGATCATATTACTTAACAAGTTGATTTTAAAATATTTTCCTGGTTTCTGAGAAATGTTTGTGCTGGGTTATATTGTGCATTCTTAATCAAAACTCCAAGGGCTAAATTTCAAAGGACTGGTCTACTTTTTCCTCTTTATAAGGAAGTTACTTTTCTGTAACCATACTTAGGTCGGGCTTTTTCACTTTTTAGATTATGAAAATATTCTCAGAGAGAAAAATTCAGGAATTTATTTTAATTTACTCATTCTTCAATGTCAGCATCACCTCTTCAATGAGTGAAAGAATCAGAACATAATAGAAATAAATTTTATCATCATATTGACTACCTTTCTGCTAGAATAGGGTTCTTTCCTAAGATAACTTTTCTAGTACTTTTTCCTGTCCAATATGAATATATATATTTAAGTGCCAAACTGTCAAAACTTGTTAGTATTAGATGTATTTGAGAATAATATCTCTGGAGTAGAAAATTATTAATCTTTATTTTGATAAAACTCCAAGTGTCACTTTTGGTTTATTTTAGTGGTCTTCTTAGTCATTTCCAGAGAAAATATTTTTTTAATATATTACTATTATTATTTCAAGCCTCAGTTGCTTGATTTTGTTATAATTAATGTTGGGATTTAGAAAAACAAAGTTACTTGTGATGATGTCTAAATCTACATCCCAGATCTTAACTTCTGTTCTCTCTATGGTTTATATTTCAGGATGCACAGTAGTCCAGAATTTAAATGCAGAAGTCAAGGGACTGAGCCTACCTTGTTTTTTCCCTTACAGCTTTAGTAAGCACATGTATTGTATCCATTTTTATGGCTTACTTTTCTTCCAGGCAATAGACTGTTGCTTTTCTTCATGAGGCCTGAAAATAAGTTGTGATAGAGATCTCACTATTTATCAGGATAGATGTTCTCGCTAACTTTCTTCACCCCTTCTAACTGTCTAAGAAAACTTCTAATTTTTTTCACTACTTTCTGTTAATCTGCTATCATACTGATTTATGCTGTATTTCCTGAACCCACAAATTCAGCATAGAGCCAAAATTATACTTCACTGTGTCATCTGCGCCGATATGAAGGCAACTGCATTCTTCTGAGTTTGTACTTACATCGTATTCATCATCAAAGACCCCTGCTGCTCATCACTGTTGGTCATTCTATGCCTGTTCCATATTTCTATTCCCCATGCTCCTTACTATTCAACACCATATTTCCTTTCTTCATCACAGATTCAACTATATATTTCTAACCTGTTTTACAGGTTGTTGAAGCACATATTAACTGCTGAAAAGCTGAAGGCCTCCCATTCACAGCTCCACAGTTCTGGCCTGGTGTCCTCTTTCCCTTTTAACTCTGCAGTCAGCAGAAAAGGAAACAAACAGGGCTAAGCAGATAACTTTAATTATTTAAATAACCAATAACATATGTATGTGAGCTTGGCAACTATTTAGCATGTGCAGCACCTGGACCTGACCAAAGCATGCTCCATGGATCAATGTGAAAGTGACAAGAGCAACCAGCAGGGAGACTGAGGATGGTCTGCTGAAATTACTCTGGAAAAATGACCCACAGATTGCAGAGGATTCCCTGAACAGGATGCTCATCTTGGAAGATTCCTGTTGCATTTCTTCCCATCCGGCCACTACTGCATTTTTCGTTCTGTTTTCTTTTTTCCTCTCATTCTTTTTCCCCCTCCTTCTTTTTTCCCCTCTTTTCTGTATTTTAATTTTTTTTTCTCAGAAATGACTTTTACTACTAGAGTTTCTGGATGTTAAATGCTGTGGCCACTACAGATAAACCTTTGTGCAAGAAACTTTTCTCAACATTTTTATGCGACACTCATCTCACTGAACTTAATGAGACTGAATAAGAAAAGGAAACATACCACATATATTGGAATTTTATAGCTTTCTTCTACCAATAGAAATTTGTAAATTAATTTATACAAATATTTACTGCTTTTTGTGTGTGTGTGTTTTCAAAAGTCCATAGGAGTAGTAAATTCATGGATTTTCTTCCTTGTAAAATCTAAAGTATAGGCCAAAAAACTTGTCCAGTGACTCAGCTCCTGCAGTACTGATTCAGCTCTCACTGATCATTTGTCCGAAGCTGTGAGAAGATGCCAAAGCATATGATCCAGAATGTATTTTTTTGGATCTGTGATTGTTACTTTCTGTTCACTGTAGATTTATGCCTATGTGTTTGAGAATATCAGATCGGTTCAGTTGGAGGCATTACTTCTCTCCTTGCTGAGCATTGTCGTGCTTGTTCTTGTTAAAGAACTGAATGAGAAATTTCAGAGAAACATTAAAGTTGTCCTTCCCATCGATCTACTTTTGGTAAGTACAAAATTATATATCAGGTTTTTCTTACAAAGCTTTCAGTGGCTCAGTCTGCTGAAGTTTACTGTGTTGTCTATAGTTACCCACACCCACACCTGCCACTTATTAAAAGGACAGCTGATTTTCATGGCTGTAAGTTGATTGTAAGGACAGGAAACAGTATGGCTAAATAATTAAGAAAGAAATGACATACGGTCTCAATTTGTGTAATATTTTTCATATGTTTACTACTGTTTACATAATCACAAGAACACAAAGCCTAGAATGTTGAAGTATAAGAAGCTTGAAATAGAAAATTAAAAGTAACTGGCACATTGTAACTCCAGGAAAGTCTTGTGCTGAGTAGTTAGCCTTAGATGTTGCTTTTTATTTATCTACAACAAAGTTAAATAGCTATGCTATTGCTTTCTGTAATTTTACTAGCAGTTTTCCTTTAACTTGGAATAGACAAAACTGAAATTAGCCACTGCATTATAAATCCCTGCTTTAAGGATTAAATTGTAGTCAAAAGATCAGCACCAGATCATCATCAGAAGGTTTCAATTTTTCTTTAAACCTCTAAAAGAAAATACAAAGTATGAATGACAGTTGGCTTTCAGGGTGTATTGTCTCAATTACTCTTCTGTTACTGCAACAATTTACGAGGACAAAATGCTGGAAAAGGAGGTAGTGTGGTCGTGGTCTCAGTCTAACCTTTTAAAAAATATTGGGTAAAATGTATCAGCAAACTAAGGACTGGAACTAATACCAGTTCTATTGGGATTTGTGTGTTAGTCTCTTTTGAAATACAGGAAATGAGTTTGAACCTCATCAGGGTCAAACTTTCCACTCCCTCTGCAAGATTCATACCTGCTAGAATACAAAAACAAGAGGCAGACACATCTTCTGCTGTGTTTTGTGCTGATGTCAACACTGCTAGTCTGGATTAGATGTGCCCAGAGAAAATCAGCTGAATCAGACTGCTCAGGAACACCTCAATTACAAACCACTTTTGCTGCTCACATGAATGGCAGTGCTCTGGGACAAATGCTGCATAGAGGGACTTGGGACACTGATTGCCAAGTTCCTGAGACTTTACAGAGAGAGTTATACAAATATCTTCCATTAACATAGAATCTACAAACAGCACTATAGTCTCATTTCGTTATTGCGTCCAAATCTTAATTTCTTTTGACTCTCCTTCATTTGCAAAAAAATCATCATAACACTTTCTTGTTTTACTGGATTGATCTAAGGATAAATGTATGAACAGTGCCACATGCTTAGATAAGGTATGGCAACAATAGGGACCATGTCAGAAGCAACAGAAATGTAACATCTTTTTCTGTTTGAATCAATAGATAATTGCTACATCCATTGCTTGCTACTGTGCTGATATGGAATACATCTACCGGATAGAAGTTGTGGGAAATATTCCTAAAGGGTAATGTGGGTTTTATTAGCTTCTGGCTTTTAAATATCTTTATTTCTGAGAACAGTCTCTGAAAAGGTCAAAGTAGTTTCTGAAAAAAGAAATGATAAAAATCTATTTTGTTTGTTTCCCATCTCCTCAAATACTCTCTCACAATTCAATCCCATGTTAACAAGTCATATGTGCATAGAAATCATCAGAAAAATGCATTCTTGCACATTTTCATAGCTCTTTATTGCTTCATGGAATAAAAAGTAGTTACTAAGTACTTGATGATGTATGACAGGAGGGTGGGACATGCTTAACAAGATTATTGCAACCTGTTTTTTTAGGGTTTCCTTGAATTATCATAGCAGAAAGGATTAACAATGAGATGAGATTTGTAGATCACTACACTTCATTTGTTTCCATCCATACAGAAATTTTAGAAAATGTGGTTTCTGAGGAAACGTGAAAGATTTAATTATGCTTAATCTAGAAAAGAACATTTTTACTGTAGTTAGTGATGCACTTTTCTTCGCGACCCTGAAAAGAAGACAAAAAAAAAATTCAATATAATTAACTAGAAAGAGAAATTAGATTAGTTGTCAGACAAAATGTTCAAACTCTACAGGTCGGTATGGAAGAGCACAGCTGTTGTGTAATCTCCTGCTTGGATATAGCAGGGTTTCCCCAAATTTCACAGAGTGCGGGTCCAAGACAGCAGGAGTGCATGTGTGGCTGCTTGCACTGAAAGAAATAAAATAAGGGACATTTCTGAGAAAGAAAATGTTTTTTAAGTATTTAGAGCATGCTATGAATCTGAGACTAAAACAGGACTAAGTGTCCCCTTTCTGTGTGTAATGAATAGGTAAACCATATTTTCAGATTTAAACAGGAATTTATATTCTGTCTAACCTCATACAACTAGTGTTGAAAAACGGCAGCAGAGCCTGGATCATTCCTGCATATTTTTAGACATTTACCTGAAATACCTAACTGCCTTGTCAGTGGAGAGCATCAGAAATCTTAAGAGCACAATTTGGTTTTCAGACAGTCTGATTTGTGCTCTGGAAAGACCAAAGTCTTTTTGATGAGTTCAGAGACAATCTGGGGTGGTTTGGTTCATAACTTGTGTCATTGCAATCCCTATTAGATGGAATAAATGTCTGTACTGTCAGTAACTGACAGGAATACAAAATTTTTAAAATATTTAACTTTACAGGAAAGACAAATATATTAAAAAGAGAGAAAATATACCATAGTCTCTTCTACTGAACATTATAAAATTAGTGAATGGTTGCTAATTTTATTTGTCAGTCTTGGAGTTAATTTATCAACATCTCTTTATAATTCCCAAATTGAAGTTTTCAAATTGAATACTCCATCTGAAACTGTTTCATCTTCTACAAATTCTCTTCTGCTGTTCTGAGATTTTATTAATCTAAAGTATTGAAAAACGTCACCTTACAAGTAACGTAAAAATAAGTTGTTCCTCTAGAGATTGTTTCTCTGGTATTTGCATGAATTGCAGGTATATAGAGACTATGTGTCGAGTTTTGCAAAAATTATTGGTTTTTTATAGGTTGCCGTCACCAAAAGCACCACCCATGAGCGTCCTGCCTGAAGTAGTCACTGAAGCTTTTGGAGTGGCACTGGTTGGTTATGCAGCCTCACTAGCTCTTGCTCAAGGCTCTGCTAAGAAGTTTAAATACTCTGTGGATGACAACCAGGTAAGGCTCTTTCTCCTCGGTGTCACTGAGCCTTGGAATCACTTGACCATTTGGGGAGAGTATTATAGATGAACCCCCAGTAGGATAAGTTATGTTCCATATAGCATCTTGACGCCTTCTAGTGTTTACAGTAACGCCCAAATCTTGTTCAAATTCTCTCTGCAGGATGCCCTTATTGGTTGTACTGCTCCTTTTGGGGAAGCTCAACCTTCAGAATAATCTCGTAATGCTACATTCAGTGCAGCATTTGGGTATTAATGCATTTTCCACTGCTCTAAGATGAGACAGCTTCTCTTCTGGCAGTTGAGCTCTTATAGACAAGCTATGATGTTAATTCAGCCACCAACTAGTGAAACAAAGCAATTGTGAAACAAAACCAGGCACTTATAGCCTCAGGACTTACCTGATGTTATAAGAGGAAATTATTTATACGAATGCGAAGTAGAAGTACCCAAAATGAAGGCTTTTTTGTATATAAAAAGCTGGGGGAGTTCAGAGAGTGCTACCAAATTTACAGCCATAGAAGCTTTCTGTTCTGAGTTCCACTTTGCAGAGGACATACTTAAATAAAATAAAAGTGGAACATCTCTACACTGCTACTTTGCTTGTCATGGTGGGTGGGTAACTCCAAGCCTGCTGGAAATCCATGGAGACAATAATTCAAGCACCATGGTAAGAAAGACTCAATTTCAAATAACTGGCATTAGTACTGCGTGATGAAAATGCTGGCCTTCACCTTTCTGTTAAGTGGTTTGGGATCAGTGATGTAGGCTTGGATGAAGAACAGTTGTTTTGCAGCTGGAGGTCTATTTGGACACCCTATCTAGACAGGTTGGTCTTGCTACATCAGTTCCTGTCCTTTACAACACTTATGTCATTGGAAAACACAGTGGGAACATTCTTGTCTATTCAGCTCTCTGTAATATTTCTCAGTTTGAATACATTGGGCCATGAATTTCTGTTGAGGCCTCAGAGCCATGTTTCTAGGGAGCAGAGGGAGACTGCTTTGAGCTTAGTGCAGACTCCAGGATGACATGCCACTATGTTTCAAGACACTCCATGGAACACAGCAACCTCTAGATCTTTCTGCACCTTTGGAAGTCTTGTTGCTTACACAGCTTCATTACTGAAGCCTTGGAAACTCTGTGTAGGTCTGCATTGAATAATGGATCAAAAGAGCAAAACCTCCATGAGAGGAGAGCAGTGAGGAGCTGTGGCTGCGCTGCCTTCAGGGGCCAGGCATCGTGCTTGGCATAGGGGCATGTGTGCGTGTGAGGCCACCAGGCCAGCTTTAACGGGGTGCTGTGCTATGCTGTGAGGACAAACTCATGAGCTGGTGTTTTCCTGGCTGGATACAGCACCATTCGTGTCCTAAGCACTCTGAGGTCTTTTCCCACACGTTTTACTCGACAAACCAATATGCTCCTTAAAGCTTGTGATGTTGGGTGGCCACGTTGGAACATTTCCTTAGAAAACACTCTTCTTAGGCTGCGCATACGGGATGGCTTCTCCACTTTTTCTTCTATGAGTCCCTGTTCAGATATATCTGCATTTTGACTGTAAACAAACACCAAACACATTTGTGATGAAAGACAGAATGCAAATAGTGTGGCTACCACACGCCACTAAAACATGCTCTTAAAGAAGTGAAATCAGCGGCTGCCTCTTTCCAGGGAGTCATAAACCAGAAACAATCTGGACAAGTTCCTTATACCAGTACTTGGGGCCCTGGCCAGTTAAAAAGCAGACGTGGATCAAGACATAAATATTTTTATTCATCTTCAAAACTTAGCAATAACATTTATTCTAAGAACAAAATGTCCCTCCTGCTTTTGATGAATCTCATTCAACAGCTCCATCATTCAAATTAGTTCTGAGTTGTGAGAAGATCTATTCTGTTGGGAAATCCTTTGTTATGTACCTGTGGAATTTTTTTCCCCTCAAAAGTGTGTCCATCCTTTATCATTGCTAATATTTACATAGAGGACTCCTTTGTTGGCAAGAGGCATTGAAATGACAGAATAATAGGAAAAAACCATTTTCTGTTTAATGACTTTGCAGGAATTTTTGGCTCACGGCCTCAGCAACGTGATTTCTTCATTTTTCTTTTGCATACCAAGTGCTGCAGCGATGGGACGGACAGCCCTTTTATACAGCACGGGTGCCAAAACACAGGTAACAGCTCAGAGTGAAGTACATCAGAGAGCTAAAGCTGTGACACTGCTCACTGGAATTTGTACTGATTTATCCATTGTATTTCCCTAGTCTCCCTTTTCCTCTGTCCTGGGAATGACTCTGCCCTGCCATTTTTATCAGTTTGCATGAAATTGCATCTGATCAGCAATGTCTTCCTAGGAAAGATAATGGTTACACTTATTAATTTTTACCTGATTCATTCAATATAAACTGTGAGGTCTGTGGTACCAAGGAAGTTAGGAGTTGTATTTTTGGACTGCAGGAAAGTACATAAAAGCCCTTTCAGCTTATGTGAATTTGTCAGCATTGTAATGAAAGTGCCCTCTAATGGTGTTTAGTGGATTTAATGGTACAGTCTAAACTGAAGTTTTAGGGAAAAAATCACATTTAATTTAGTGCTTCTATCTGATTTCCAAAATAAAATGAAAGTAACCTTTAGAGCTGTTTGTTAAAAAAACACAAGTAATCTCCCAGCTTCTGCCTTGTGACATGGTGCACTTGTCCTATCTCTGTGTACGCTGAGCCCACAGGGATGACATTTAGATTTTTGAGGATTTTTTTTGCTATTTCCTACTAGGAAACTAAACCCACAAGTTCTTATTACAGTAGCTCAGGAAAGAGGAGAGTGTAATTGCTGAAAACAGTAACTGTGACCCTGTCAGCTGTCATCTGTCTGAATCGTGCCTCTGAACAAGAGAGGTGGCAAACCTCCTGGGGCATCCCCACAGCATTGCCTCTTCCTCTGAAACTCAAGGGTGCTTCAGTGGCAACGTGCCACATAAATGTTATGTCCTTTGGAGTTCGTTGCTATTCTCCCAGGTAACAAGTAGCAGGACAAGAGGAAATGCCACCAAGTTGAGACAGGTAAGGTTTAGATTAGAGATCAGGTAATTTTTTTTCACAGAAAGGGTTGTTAAGTGTTGGAACAGACTGCTCAGAGTAATGGCAGAGTCACCATCCTGGGAAGTTTTCAAAAATTGTGTGAGTATGGCACTTGAGGACATGGTTTAATGGTGAACATGGTGGTGGTGCTGTGTCGACAGCTGGACTTGATGACCTTAAAGGTCTCTTCTAACCTTAACAATTCTATGATTCAATGATTCTATTGTCATTTTATAGCTGTTGCTCTTGCCTGTATAAAGGACATTAGCTGCAAGGAAAAGGTTCATGAGGTACAAGACTAAGTGCAATTCACAGGTACAGTTTCTCCTCAACCGTGTCCTGTAATTATTTTTCATGCAGATGCCACAATATTAAGGAATTATATACGGCTTCACTTCAATACTCTGCATGTTAAATACCTGTTAATTAGCTTCAGAGTACTCCAAACTCACTTAATTGTAATGAATAATCTTACAAATAATAATCTTGAAAAATATTTATATGCAAATAATTTAGCTACCACTTGGCTATTAGTTATTTCATACATTTTAGGTCATACCATGTACCATCATCCTCACAGACATTCTGTTCTGTAACCTGTTAATGTACCAATTGTACGATTTGCAGTTGTACTGCATCGTGTTGTACTGGCTTTTCCATGGAAGATTTGGGGTAACTTGCAGACAAATAACCTGAAGGCATATAGGGTATTTGAACACTTTGGCTCTGGTACATGTAGGCAAAAACCCCAATAAAAGGTTACTCAATACATGAAATGGAAAAAGAAGCCACTATAATTTTATTTTAAGATAGCAAACACACAGTAAAAATCTGCTTGGTTTGTCCATTGGTTTCACAGTATAGTAGTGTCTGTGTCTAAAGTTAAGAGTATGGATGAATTAGCACTATGAGAGTATTTAAATAGGCATAACAATCTCTCCCCTGCCCTCTTGGAAAGCAACACACTAGCTTAATCTTCTCCTTTGTGGCTGTCTAGGCAGAATAAAGAGATGAGAAGACCATCACTTATAAATACTGGTCAGGCAAAAAGAAGCTTTGCTGTTTTTACATGGAGGCAAGTGAGTTTGGCGTAGGGCATGGAAGAAATGCAGAGAGCCTTTCAGGGGCACAGAGCAGCCCTTTTTTCTCAAATGGCTATACCTGGGTTGCAGTTTTGTCATTTGTTCCTCAGTGATATATTTTCCTGGGAGAAAACAGAAGTGAGGAACTCTATCATGGACTAGAAGTGTCCTTCAAATAGAATCAACACTTTTTTTTTTCTTGCTCTGCATGAAGGCAGAAAGAGGGAAAAGTTCCTCGTGACTTTACCAGCAGATTTTCTGTCCCTTTTTCTGTAAACACTCTGTCTATCCTTCTTGATGGTATTTTTAAGTACACCATGACTTTAATTTTCTACTGTTTTAACAACTTGTCTGGTTTTGTTTTTAACAACTTGTCTCTTAAAATGAAACCTAATTATTTTAGTAAAGAAACATATTATCAATATAAAAATAAAGTGAGCATCTGTCTACTTATCGTCAAAAACCTTCTGTGAATCTGAACTGTATATTTATAAGACCAGAAGTACTCAGTGAGCACTCTGAGTGGAATAGGACAGTGCATTTTACTGTAGTTTTCTATCAGATTAATACCATAAATACTGTGAATATATATATAATTATTACACCATATATTATTCTGAATTTATATCATTTGCATTAATTTTAAATTGTGCCTACATTTTCTTAAGTAAATACACTGCTATCAACATGAAATTGTTAGTAGTTTCTGGTTTAGCAATATTTTTCTTTTAGTGTTAATCCCAACAAAAGAAGTTAGAAGTCTTTCCTTGTGGAAAAAATGATAGCATATATAATTCTTGCTTAGTGCTATGACAAATCTGTTATTTAGTACAACATAGGGTGCATGGCTATAAATAAGTTGTAGAATGACAGTGGGTGCTGAGAAACTTCTGGGATGAGCTATTGCACACACCCGTTCCATTTAATAACCAAGTGTGCAAGTGATGCTCTGGTCTGTGTCAGTGTGCTAGCAGCAGGGTCAGGCACAGATGCTGAGATCTCTCACTATGTTTTCACTGTAGTTGATTAAAGGTAATAATCGGAGATTAAAATTGAAATTATATGCATCTGCAATCCATAGATACATTAATAACTAAAATCTTCAACATCTGATCCATGACTTTGTCTACAATATTATATAATTTATCCTTTTCACAATTTCTTTTGTTGTTTTTGTTGCTGTTGTTGTTAGACTGAATGATCTGCAATTCTTGTTTATTGTTTTAGGTGGCTTGCCTTATCTCTTGTGTATTAATTCTTGTGGTGATCTATGCAATTGGACCTCTGCTGTCCTGGCTTCCTATGGTACAGTACTTATCCTTTTTAAGGATTAAGATGTCAAACATTTTTTAATGACAGTTTCCTTCAGGGATAGACAGTGCAACCTCTGAAACAGCTCTATTTATTTCAGTGGTGAAAAGAATAGTAAGTGCACAACAAATCTCGAAATCATAAAATACAGAGGTGACAGCATAAGACATATAGATTTTGTACATATATAGTAACATATATAGGCCATCATGTAAGCACATAGAAGTGAATTTTTCTTCTACTTAGTTTTGGCATGTATTTTATGAAAAATATACACCCAGGTTGCTGTGGATTTGTAAACTGACAAAATGTGGTAGAAATTAATGAATATTCATTATATTTCTCCAAGGTATGCATATGATATACAAATTTGGGTTTCAAATAAATTGGACACAAATTATTTTAGATATTGATATAAGCTTTATTACAGAAAAATTATCAAGTATCCTTATATCTCTGACACGGAATACATCTATGCTATGACTCTATGAGGGTGGCATCTTTTCACATAAGCTATATCTAGCTTTTGGTATTACAAATTAATAGTTAATTTTAACTAGAGGCATGTCAAAGCTGCAAAATACAGCTCCAAAATTATCCACAATTCTGCCATGTATGTACATGAAGTTTTAACTCAACCATGCTTTAAAATTACTTTGTGCTATTGTTTACATGGTGTCATGAAAGTTCTCACTTTTCAAACACAGATCCTTTTATAGCTTATTTTAATCATGCAAAGTAAGGACACTTGAAGAACGGTGCTCAATATGTCCTGTTTTTTTGCTATACTTCTTCCCTACTTTAATTTGTTTTTATATGAATTATATGTGAATTTTGACTGGTTTCCTGTAGGTTTTTCCCCCGATATGTTAAAAATATTTTTGGTTTTTCTTTTCTCGATAATTTATTTTTCTTCTAATATGCTTTTTCAGCCCATCTATGCACTGCAAGTCCATCAGTTTGTACTCCATTCTTTTTGCCTCTAGATGTGTCTTCATCCATCTCCTCCTCCTTCCTGATTTAAAGAATAAAAAATTATTTTATTTGCTTCAAAAATAAGGGGCTTTTGCCCTAGAGGCCTTCTCAAGGGGAAGGGAAGGAAGTGAGGAAGGGGAGTTAAAATTCTTCACTGCATTGAAGTTGAGTGCTGATTTGCTTTTGAGTCCTTCAGACTGTGGCAGAATGTGTCTGGCCTGGTGATGCATGGAAAAGTCCTGAGACTTCTGTCATTTTTCAATTAAGTAGCCTGTAGATTGCCTTCACAAAATAAAAAGGGGATGGGGGGTTGATGCTGTTAGCATCTGCCACAAGGACACCTGTGATTACCCCATTTTCTAAACACCTACCAGTTTTTTTATAATTTAATTGTGATATTGACTGCTAAATTAAAGAAAGAGCAGAAAAATTGTTTTCACTAGCGATTCTGCAAATGGCTTTTGTTTTTATGTCTTTGCAGTGTGTGTTGGCAAGCATTATTGTTGTGGGCTTGAAGGGGATGCTAATGCAATTCCGTGATTTAAAAAAATATTGGAAAGTGGATAAAATAGACTGGGTAAGTAAAACTTAATCTAAGGAGATTTTCCTTAGACCATCTGACAAACACTTGATAACTAAACTTTTATAGATCTATGGCCCTAGAAGAGACAAGTGCAAGGTATTATTAGTAGTACTTTTTGTGCACTATCAGCTCAGAAGTACAGCATCTTTAATATCAGTTGTACTAAAAAAATGACATTTTATCAAATGATAAAGAATCAAACCTAATGCTAGAGATGTATATACAGATATCAGGTTAATGTGAGCAAATATGTGTCTAATTTTTATGCCTTCTCTATCTATTTAACACGTTTTTGCTAGTTTAGCATTATTGAAGAGATTTTGGTATCTTCGTCCTCTGGGAATATAGAATGACCATACAGGTCAAACAGAACTGGAAACACTAGTGATGAAGAAAGATACATATTGAGTGGTGCTGTAGGTAAATTGCCTTAACTCTTCCAAATTTCACAAACAGAATATCTCCTGTTTGAATATAGTGAAAGATTCAGCACTATGAGAGGAGGAATACATAAGAAAGAGCAGATAGGTGCAAAGAGATATAGTTTGAAAATCTAGTTTAATGCAAAGTCTAAATAATCTGATAGAATTTGCACAGAATTCCTAGTAAATATTAGTGATAAATCCATGTGTAAGAAGACTCCTGGATTTCTCTTCTGTAGGAGATTTTGGATGTTATGGCAAATTAGTGGAACTGAAATTTCTATGCACTTACATAACTACATACATGCTGACATCCCATAGGTTTGGGTTAACAATACCCAGAAAGGTATTTTGGCCATAAAGTCCTTTTCTGGGGGGGAATATACAAGTAACTGGAGTTAATATTAGACTTTGTTGAATTCACCAGTGGCCTAGTATTCTACAGCAGTAATGGTTAAGTCTAGACTAAAACTTTTTTTAATAGAGTACTGGATTTCAGTATGGGAAACAGAGCTGAGTAAACAACATCATTTGACTGTGAGATTTATTGCACTTAGTTGCAGAAAAATAGAGATGCAGAAAACTTGGTTTTGGGATTTTCTTTTTTATTATCCAGAAGAAAAGCTCTATCTTTCATGAAATTTTTTCTTCCTCAAGCAGTAAAATTCTGAAAATATTTTCTCTCTCTTGTATTGTATTTGATCTTCAACTTAACCCATATTGTCAGTGACAGAAATGGTGGATAATATGGATCAAGAATTATTTTGGGAACAATGGACTTGAAAACACTGGTAGTTATGGGAGAGATATATATATTTTCCATCAGTTCATTGAGATAATAAGTAATTATGTTTTCCAGCAGGATATTCTGGAATCTCACTAGATTTGACGCATCTTCACAGATAGACTAGCCTGACTGATTTTTGCTTTTCTGGTTTTGGTAGAAAAGGTGTGAGTGGTGAGTTATTACAACTCTGACATCTGTCATCATTTCAAAGAGAGGTTATAGAACGGGGGAGTTTGCTGAGTTCATCTTTTTGACTAAACATACTTGAGCACTGATTTATCTTCAAGTAGTTTTACCATCAGTCCTCAGCTTGACAGGATAAATCATCTTGCTTAAAATAGCATAGTTTAAAGTAAGGCTATAAACATTGATCTTGCATTGCTGCCTGCTCTGAGGAGCCCCACCAAGGCCAATGATGTGTGTAACTACACTGGTGTTATTTTGGCCCGAAAAGATTCACCCCAGCAATTGTCAGAACACTGAAAAGGAATCAGTCCATCACCCAGGTTATCCAAAGTGTTTTGAAGATAGAAACCCTAACAAAACATTTGGAAATAATTAGCAGTTGTCCTTTCTGGAACTGATTCTTTGAAGGGCGTGTGTCATGTAGCATTGAAGTCAGGTTTGTTTTGCTTACAAGTCTGGCAAGTGATAGCGCATGGAAACAGAATATTATGGAGTTTGCTACCTTGCTCCTTCATACTTCTTTAAGCATCTCATTAAACATGAGTGGTATGAATAATATTTATTTGTTGATTAGTTCTTTATAAACATAATCCTTCTAAATGTAGAAGGTAAGATACTGCTGAGGAGTTGGACTTGAAAATCTTCATCGTTTCATTCTATCACAGGATATTTAATGTTTCTATGAAATCTCTTCTTTCAGCCATGGGTTGCTTTTTCTTTCAGATTTACATCCTGCCTCTCAAATCACATTTGACTTTTCAGCTACTACCCCACTGTCCTTATTCCAGAGATCTCTTTCCTGCCATTAGTAGCATCCATGTGAACTTCAAGTGTCTCTTGCTTCAGTTAAGGTCTTCTGTTAGTCCCTACACCTTGGTTCAACAGTATTTCAAACAGGATTTCCTTGTCCTTTCTGTAAGCCTAATTTCTTATGCAGGCCCACTGACCAACTTGCCGTTTTTATTCTCCAGCTTGACAGTGCACTTTCCTAGTATCACTAAAAAGGCCAGTGATGTTCTTGTTAACTCTTGATTTTAAGGCCCAGCATCACAGATATACAGCCTTTTAAGACAGGCAAAAACTACTGCCTGGCAATGGACTGCTGAAGAAAGATGTTTTCTTTGCTATTAACAGTTGTACTTGAAAGTAACCAAAGATGGAGGACGAGTATTTCAGAAGGTGGTGGTCTAAGTGAAAAATTGTAATAAAATAAGGATCATTTTCATGAGTTAATTATATAGCAGGGATTTGAGAACTTCAGCAATGAAATACTCTGGCATTTAAAGAGAAAAAAAATGTTTTAAAGTTGCACATATGTCTTGACCAGAAAATGAGCACAGCTGAGATAAAGCCAGGTTGCATGCCTAACTTGTAAGGCAGGAAGAATGGCAAGAATTTATGGTAAAAATTACGCATTCCCAACATGGTGTTGTGATGACAGGCAGTTATGGATGCATGTGTTGTAATTGTATGCACATATATTAATATTAAAGGATGTAATGAATGCTATTAATTCAGCAATTAAAGTAGATCCAAGAATGAGGGTCTCATTTGTGACAAGTATCCTCCTAGATCTTGCCATTGTGGATTTATGAGACATGCATCCAGCACCCTGTCAATCTATTTTGTGAAAATATCTAGAGGAGAGGGCCTAGAAATGGTCTTCCTTGAAAATTTTGGAGCTCATTAGTGCATTTTCTTGGGTTTTTTTAGAACTTCTTCACATATTGTCCTCAGCAGGAAGATGGCCTTTTAAATTTGTTTATCACACATGGGTCCTGATTCATAAGAGGGCTCTGAGAGCTCTCAAGGCTCTGCTATATAAACAATTTTCCACGAAGTAGGAAACCATCTCTTCTGTGAGAATAATTTTACATCAATGCCTCTAGTTTATGACATCCTAGGGAGATTTTCTGTTCTTCCTGAATTAGTGAATATTCTACTGTGAGCTATATTACTTGTGCTGTAGTTGATCTCAGTGGGGTGGGAAGGAATTTGAACAGGCTTAATCCATTGAAAGTATGATTACTGTATAAATTATTTTTAAAGAGTGATATTTATATCAGTCCCTCTGTTTCCAGGGCTGTTTGCAAACAAATTCTGTCTCAACCATTGTGGATGGAATGCCTGTGAAAAATTATATTAAAGAACTACCATACCACTTTATTATCATAGGATCATTTACGTTGGAAAAGATCTGTAAAGACCATCTAGTCCATCTGTTAAACCCACACTGCAAACTCTACCCTTAAACCATGTCCCTAAGTGCATTAAGCAGTTCCTGCTCCATGGCTGTGGTGGTCTTCACTTGAATCCTAAGTTTTGATGAAGGGTGTGCTGATAATGCACATGAGATATTCATCTGCAGAAGGATGTGGGAGCAGAAGGATGTGGGAGCATGGCCATGTCACTCAGTCCTTAGAGCCAGAGCCTCCTCCAGGACTTCAGCATTTTCTCTGCTGAGACAGTTCCTGAATGAGCAGGACTTTAATGGGATTCTCCTTTTGGTTGTATGCTGGTGGCTGCAGCATGGGTCTCAACTCACCACAGCCTCACATTAAAGATAGTACAGAACTGGTCAGACAAGTTCATCTCTTCCTTCATTAAGCAACAGCATAACCAGGTAGGAGTTAGATGAACTGCATCCTAAATTTTCTCCATTCTGATAACCAAATCCATTGATTATTGTAGGAAACTAGACAGCTGGGTTGCAGATAAAGCGTGAGGAATCCTATCCATTCAAGCGATAGCTGATCATGTCCTCAGTTTGCAATGAAAAAGAGAAGTGCATAATCTGGTTTCAAACTGGTACAGAAACATGTGCCATACCTTAGAATTGCATTGTTTAGCCCTAGGTTCAGAAAGTATTCTACAACTTATATATATGGGTTTTTTTCCTACCAAGTGCTGATTTTAGACTGCCATCAATGGTGGATGATTAGACCTTATGAGATGGAAAGTCTAGATGGAGGCAGCTGCTTTACACAGTCACTGTACCTCTCAGTGCTTCTGATACTTTCTGATATATACAGAAGTTGACATAAATCCATTTCTTCTGCTTGTTTCTTTTCTCCCTCTTTAGAGTTTTTCTTTAAACTAGTACAGTACAAGGATACTTTGAAGGTGGATTTTGTTTTCATTTTTGATGAAATGTGCCTATAACACATTATTGCTAAGATTTGAAGAGTGATTAGATTCTATCTGTCCTGGAGTATGCAATAACCATCTTGAAGTAAGTTGCCAAGGAAAACTTTGATATTTTTATGACTTCTTTGTTGAACTTTGCAATAACCCATGAATTAAAAAAAAAAAAAAAAAAAAAAGTCTATCAGATCAACATAACTTCTTTCTACAAGTTTGATGCTACCCTAATTAAAGAAGTACTGAGTCCAGGCCAATACAAAGCACTGAAAAGGTGATTGATTAATGAGAATATAATTGTTTTGGCTCAGGCTCTACAACAATGGCAGTCTCTGATTACAATTAATATGTAAGATACTAGACTGCTGGAGAGGCACTTAACTATCTTCCTCAGTACTCAGAAGTACTTAAACATTTCTGGCTTTCATTCTTCCTATGCAGACTTTGTATTGGGTTTTTATGCTTCCTGTTTTCTTCTGAGACATAAGAATTTTGCAGGTCTGCAGCAGTGATTTAGTTAGATGTGATGAGGTTCAGGTCTGCGGCTTAACTGAATTGCACTGAAGTGGATTCAGGTGCTGTCAAGGGCTCAGCCTTATTAAGACAGTCTAATGCTTGATCTCTCAGGTCTGTAGTAGTTCTGTTAGCCTTTTCATGTCCAGGTGAGCTTCTTTACAATAGTATATTGGATTTATACATTTTAGTGTTACTTTCTTATTCATTAATCAGAACTCAATATCTGTTGCTCATAAAGGTAGTCTTTGCAAATATATGCACAACAATTTGTACAAGATGTCAAGTTAAAATACAACTTGTGATTGAGGATGAACAACCTGTTTGCCTAGCAGCCATCCTGTCGAAGAAATGAAAAATCTTTTGCAGTAGTTAGGAACCTTGAAGATGAGTGAGGAAAAGGCTTCTTGATAGACTCACTTAACACTCTGTCCTCTGTGAAGCACAAGTTAGCATCGTATGACTTACATTTTGTAATTCATAAAATAACAGTTCTGAGATCTGCTCAAGCAAAATTCTTGTGGTTGGGCTGAAAGTATTCTATTGTCTCTGGCTTTTGTGAGTTAAATGAAAGCATCAGAAAGGATAATCTTAACACTGATTGTGCCATTGTAATGTGATCTGTTATTCTGCAAACATGAACAAGAAGCACTGTAATTCTTGAAACAGGCACCTGTGGGGATCTGTATATCCAGAGGAGTGAAAATACTTTCCATTCTTCTTTAACAACTTTTATAGAAATATTAGATAGTGGTCTTTGCTTAAGGCACCCCAAAGGAAAGAAATATGTGTTTTATTAAACCAATTAGGTTGGTATAAGAAACCAAGTAATTTGTACTTTTCTTTTAATTGTAAAATCTGCATGTCTCTTAGCTATACACATCATTGCAGTATGGAAATAAAAGTGATCATTTCTCGTTAGAAAATAATTAAGGAAAAATTGAAATGTGAAAGATTTTTAAAGTTCTTTAAACATTTTAAATTTGTTCTCAAAGTGACTTTAGTTTCAGATATGCTTCCATGTATTTTTTTAAGTTGTATTTAAAATGAATCCAAAGTTTTAGTAATCAAGTATTGAAAGATGGGGAAGTAATATGAAATCTCACCATTTCCACTGGAAGGAATTAATTCCCCAGTAATTTTATTTGTTATAGAGTTGTTTTAGTCAGCTGTACTCTGATAAATGCCACTTTTAATCAGCCTCCTTGCAAATTATAATTCCCACTTATATGATTAGTGGGAGAAAAGCTCTCTGTATGTGACCTCATTAGGGCACCTCATTATGTGAAAGGAAAGGAGGATTTAAAATCTATGCAGTGACGAAGGTGACAAGAATTTGCAATGTGAAAAAATGAAATACAGGTTTTCCAAAACAATTGAGTTCATTCTGAATTAAGCTGTTAGCACAAGCACAAATGCTATTTTAAGTAACCCTGGAAGGAACCTCTGTGAGCGCTGGGATGAGTTGTGCCATACTGTATGTGGTCTCCCATGGGGAGGCACTATTTTAATTGCTAATTCACTCTTCAGTATTTGCCGGTTCAAAGATCCAAATGTTCACATCTGAGAAACTATCTTAGTTTTAAAAAATCTTTATTTCTGATTTATAAAGTGCACATTGCTATAAAATTTGAAACTAATCACTTCTTTTTGCTCCCCTCCTTAAAGAGCATATGGGTTAGTACCTACGTGTTTACAATATGCTTTGCTGCTAATGTGGGACTGTTGTATGGCGTTGTCTGCACTATAGTAATCGTGATTTTCCGCTTTCCTAGGTAAGAAACAATTTCTTGAAATGTTCTACTAGCACATCATTATGTATTCTTTCTGCATATTGCTTCACAGTCAGGATAGACATACGGTATACTAAATTTAACAACTAGACTTCAGGTTTTTAGTTGCAGAAAATTGCAAGATAAGGCAATTCAAAAGGAAAAGTCACATCTGTAGACTAAGGATCTCTAAAACATTTTATAAAATGGCATTATTTAGTGACTTCTCTTATTATTACACATCTGTATGATTTGTTATGTGAAGGTAGCATAAAATCAACAGGAAGATTAATAATATTTTTTCCATTATACATTTATTTGCTCCTTGAGGAGAAAGTATGTCTGGAAAGCTTTAGTAGCTAAAAGCCTTTATAAACTCCTAGGTACTATGTTGCACAGGAGTTGGTTGTTTACAATTGCAATGCTAATATAGATTAGTGAAACATAACTGTACAACTATTTTAATGTCTAACAAAAAGTATAAGTTCTGTGTATGAATTAGAAAAGCCAGAGCGAATAAACTAGAGCAAACAGAATTTCTTTTTTTAAAAAAAAATATATTACAGTTGCTACTTTGGATCATGAGTTAAGGGAAATATAGCTGAGGCTCATGATTGATTTGTGCTACAGAATTAATTCACAGCTCACCAGTCCTGGAAATTACTTGCTGCTTGCATGCAGTTGTTTGCACGAACATTGAATCCCACTGAAATTAAGCACAATATAGACAGGTCGATTAAATGCTTGTTAAAGTTAATGGCGTTAGACATTTGTGCACAGCTCTGTTCTTATAGAATAAGTTGCAGAACCAGCATGAAAATAGTTCAAAATTTCAATGCAGTTAAAATTTATGAGAGACAGTTTCTGCTTGAATCAATCAGAACCTTTGTGATAACATTGTGCTACTCAGCAGACTAAAATTTTAGTAAATTCTGGTAGTAAAGCAAAAGGTCAGTTTTCATGTTGTTTTTACCCTGAGCCTGGATGTTAGAGGTTCTCCAACAGCAGAAAGGGATGGATATCTAACACAAGAGCTTGATCTAGTGGAGACCTCAGTCTGAACCTGCACTAATTAATGTAAATAAGACTTTTTCCGGTGTTCTGTTCTTCAGTGAAGCTGCACACGTTAGTCCATGCCATCTAAACACATTGAACAAGGTAGCAGCCTTAAAACTGGTATGGCCCAGGTGGGGTTAACAGTATAACGTGTAGTAAACCTTGCAGTCATGAGCAAAAGCGTTAGCAGGAGTGAAGCAAGGAAAATACCATAGATTATCTGTTGTAAAGTTTCTGTTCAGATGACAGAGTATTGGATGTGGTACATATTATGTATCAGAATGTATTAAAACCAGCAGCAGCTACAGCTCTGTTTATGCAAAGAGGAGAGAACAGCTGATGTTTGCAAGGCTCATTTATCTGGCCCCAATACCTGCAAACACTCCTTGTATATTGGTGCATCTGTCTCAGAGGATAGGTAGCTCCACAGCCTTCTGCAATTAAATGTGTTTCTGCAAAAGTTGTATTAAATCAGAAGATCCTATGCTGAGATCACTTTCCAAGACAATTTTCTCTTTTCACTAGAGAACATAGGGATACTGGCCCTTTCCAGTAATTCCCCCATTTTGATACCTAGAGTGCCATGTTCTGCTTCATTATATGAAGACGTGTCAATTTCGATGACAAATAAAATATCTTTATTTTTCACGACCCACAGCTATTCTGCATATTTATTTTCCCTTTCCTTACAATATAGTTTGGCAGGTAAAAAATATTAATTAATTAAACTTCTTAACTTTTGAAGCTATAGGTTATAAATGAGCTCCCTTGACTTGAGAATAGCTCTCTGACCATCTAACAAAAATTAAAATTAAGATTTTCTTCACCAGAGAATTTCATTATTCATATTTTCAAAATGATATCATAATTCTAAAATGAGCTTTTTACTCTTTAGGTGGATGATTATCAGAAAATATAAGGTCTGTAATCACAAAAATACGCACAGACTGCATTGACAGACCTTTAAACTGTTATGCTGCAGTTTGGGGTGTGTGTCTTTTTGTTTCTGTTCAAGACTACTAATGATTTACTGTACAAATTTTTCTTTATGTACTGATTACAGGGCAAAGACACTGAATTTGAAAAATATGAAAGAGGTGGAATATAAATACAAAGCAGAAGATAATTGTGTAAGTTAATTTCTTTTTTAACCTTTTTTGTGTGTGTGTGCTTCACTAATTCAGATTTGTTTGTTTTCTCTAGTTAGTTACCAGATTGTAATCAGGGAAGCAAGGGAATGTTTTTATGATATGACCACTTGAAATTTAAAGCCAGTATAATATAATAATGTTTGGCCATCAGAAACTGGAATATTTTCATGGTTCTGCTGCTTCTCTGCAAAGTGAAGTTAGGCAAGTCCTCTTAGATCTATCTATTTTAGTTTATTTGTCATTTTTAGTTATGTATTGCTTTTTCTAAAAGTTTCCTAATTCCTAAATTTAAGGAAATATCTTGCCAGGAATGGCAAGGGCAATCTGAGCAGACAACAGATGTTTCCATATTCTTATCACATTTCCTAAAAGTCCTCAATCTCTTTGCTGAAACCATTTCTGCCACCAACCCCTCGTGAACAGACTGTCCCAGAGGACACCCTGTGGCTGGGCAAAGAGGGGCAGCACCACAAAGTTGTCACAGACTGTTCACACATCTCATCCCCCTGCGCACATGAAAAATGGATGGGAGAATCTCTCCTCCCAAAGACTGCCCCTTTAAAATTTGGCTTCTTAGAAACTTAAACCTACCACTCAGATTCTTTTGGTTGTTTTCATCTCAATTATCATCAAAGTTGCTTTTGCTCAGGTCTGTGGTAAGAAGAGAAGGGTAATGACCCAGGGAGGTGATCTCCCTCCCCCAAGATGAAATGGTAGGTCAGCAGCCGAGAGAGGAGTAGAACCACGTGTCCCTTCAGCACAGAGCCCCATCACTGGGACATACTGCCTACTCCACTGTGGCAGTTCCACCTACGTCCTTTTTCCTTTCCTAGTGCCTATGAAAGGTTTTATCTATCAGTAAGCCTCATGCTCAGCAGTTATTGCTTCACCATTAAGCAGCTCCTCTTTAAAGAATTTATTATTTCTGGCAAATGTCTTCCATCAGAGCTATCTTGGGCTCAAAATCTGAACTTCCAAGGGCTCAAGGGCATTTACTGTTTTGGCATGCTGAGTGACATTGGAATGTGAAAGGTACATAAGAATGGGGAGGACTCTGAAATGTGAATTAAAAACTGTTGTTGAGGCTGGCCCAGTTGTCAATTATTATACCACTTTTCATTCTTAATAAAAATGTTGGAGTAACTTTGTCCAAGATGAGTAACCAAAATTTAATTTTCCTGCTATTTTTCATATAGGTTCATGAAGCACTCTGTACGAATGCCTATACATTTTTTTTTTTTTAAGCTAACCGCTCCCCTGCTTTTTTTCCCCCTCTTATTCAGTAAGATTAACTCCAGTAACCTAGTAATAACAAACTAGTGTCTGCAGACAGTGGGGAAAATAACATTATGTTAGAGAAGCAAATTGCTCAAGAGCTTGTTACACAAAACAAAGAAGGAAAATATGCCTTTAATTGAATTTAGAGTCACTGGGCTGCAGCAGGCATTTAGGGTAATTTTTAATGTATGAATGTTAGACTGATCCAAGTTTCCCCGGTAAATAACAGATTAGACACAAACAACAGGACTTTTAAACATGAAAATATGCAAGCTTAATGATCTACCCTGCCATTAAGGTCTGTGGATTTATAGGGGTAATTTTATCAATAAGAGAAAAGACACTTTAATGTGGAAAAAAATCAAAGGGTGCTTAGAAGCTTATGTGAAACACATTTTGTCCCAGGCGTTCACTGGCATTGAGTTCATAGCAGAGCAGAGCCAGTGCTGTGCAGAGTGTGCAGGGCAGTCGCCCGGGGCCTTCTAAGTGATGGCAGGGACCGACACGTGAGATAAATTTCCTGCTTTCTTAGCAAGGACACAACAAAGAGGAAGTTACTTTTTCTCTGAACAGTTCTTGTTAACAAAGAATCAAACCAGACCCAGGAATAACAGTCTGGTCAAGTTTAGGAACAGTTGGCCTTGTCCATTATGGACAAAAAACCTGTATCTAAGTCTGCCATCTGTTTGATCTGGCCTTATGGTTTGACCCTTTTAAGTTTTGTACCTTGTACTTTTGCAAGCTTGATCATCACAGGATTTGATCTTTTCACATCAGTCTTCCTTTTTTTCTTAATTTTTCTCTTCCACTTTGCCAGTGCTGCTATTGCACTGAAGTGTATATTTGTGTCCACACCAAACTGTGTATAGCAGAATTTATATGGGAATCTGTGAGATAGTATTTCTCCATTCAAGCATTTACCATTCTCTGTTCTGCCCTTATTTTAGAGCTCTATTCCATATAAACTGAGTCATTTTAACTGCCAGTTGAGCTTTGCCACTTATCTGACTGTGGTATTGTTGCCTTTTCCTGATCTTAAAATTAAAGCCAAAACACGGTTATGGGGAAAAAAGGGGTTTTCTTACTATGGTATTTATTTAAGGATCTTTAGGTGCAGCACTTCGTCTATGTGGAATGCCCCGAAATGCACACACACACGATACATTGCACATAAAATTACAAGCCTTGCAAATTAGCATATCTATCAAAGATTTCCCAATGAGAGGCTTGAGTGAACCCTTCGTTCTGAGGAACCTTCCCCCTGGATGGGCCTATCTTAGCTTACAGAATGTGTTCTGGAGAGGACCTTACTGTCTGGGGCTTCCAGGATGTTTGGTCTTCTGGCCTAACTGTCCAGTGGGTCTCACCTGAGTTATCAGGCATGGAAAATTACAAGTCTGTAGGCTAAAAGCACTAAGAATACATAAAAACTATATAAAAGGGTATATAAGAGGGGTATAAAAGAAAAGGCAAAAAATCATCCTGGCATCAGTACGGTGGTGATGTGGTATTTACCACAATCACATTCGTAGGTAAATTGCGCAAAGTCCCTATATGTAGTCTGGGGTTCTTTGCCTCAGTTTGGGATGTTTGAAATGTTTCCTTTATTTGATGGTCACTGTGGCGGTGTCTGAGAGATCATCTCATTCCCAGAAGTCTGAACAGCAGTCTACAAAAAGGAGACAGCTTATGTGGTTTGTGGTGAAGATTTCCATTCCTGTTTTGCTTGAAAGTCTGTTGGGAAAACTGCATGTCTTCAATGCAATCCCAAACAATTTTTAACTACTTAAAAAATGGTCTGTGTCAGCTCCACTTACTTGTGTTTGACTGTGATCTTGATTCACAACTTTTGTTAGGAAGAAAAAAAGGTTTTTTTGACTTATATTCTCTTGCAAATTCTTGATTTTTACTTCAATTTTCACACAACCTGTGGAAAATTGGGAGTTAAGTAGAATTAACTGAATTCTACCTCCTACAAAACCAGTATTTAAGCATATCTTCCTTCTGTCCAATATATTTATTTATAAATATTAGTTTTCTTACTGGCTTTTGAAGGTGTTTTATAAG
Organism: Vireo altiloquus; assembly: GCA_013396875.1. Taxonomy (NCBI): domain Eukaryota; kingdom Metazoa; phylum Chordata; class Aves; order Passeriformes; family Vireonidae; genus Vireo; species Vireo altiloquus. The sequence continues at coordinate 71,029 of VZRF01002277.1, forward strand.
TACACCTTGAGAGTGGGAGAAACAGCACTTGTTTTGTACAAAATGTCTCCCACTTGTACCTGGGGGTTTCTGAACATTACCTGGTGTCTTTCCAAAATTGTTTTGCTGTGTAACACTTATCTTTTGAGCTACACAGTCTGAAAGTACTCGTTAGATGCTTGTAGCTTATTCTGTGAAATGCAGAGACAGGATCAAGGGCAACTGATGGTTCATACATAGATTATTATGTTGGTTGTAGATATGCATTGGTACAGCTCTAAATGTGCCACTCAAGGTTGATCTGGATCTTCTCAGTATTTTCATGGAGAATTATCTCTGTACTAAGGTCATCTTTAGATGACCAAGATGAATATTGCCAGCTTTCCCCAAACCACCTGCAGTGTTTGCCCTAAATCCATGCGTACTTTTTTCAAGACATGTTTGTCTAATAAAACATATTCCCAGACTGCAAATGTTACTTTGCCTATGCTTGGGGATCATACCAACTGAAATAGTGCTATTATAATTGTTAGCTAATAGTTCTTAATATTATGTCTCATAATGTATATGCTTTTCTTCATGCAAACTAAAATTATAGATAATTTTCATTATATATTACTTATACTTCCATTCTTACTTCAGTTATGTGTGAAGGCTGATCAATAAAATTATCTGTTAAATTATTTTCACAATCCAAAACTCCTCCTAGGTTAATTTACAGGCATTTTCAGGATTTTTAAAAAAATGAGTTTGAGGTTTGGTGTCCAAATCCAAGATGACCTTTTCAGCATTATGTTTATTTCATTCCACAGGAATCATTAAAACATGTAAAAATAGTTTCAGTCAACAGCCCATTAGTCTTTTTGAATGCCAGAAAATTTCACGCTGACCTGTTAAAGATAATCCAGAAGGATGGCATGAGCAGCCAGGTATGTGATATTGTATGAATGAGGTGGGATGTGCTTTACGCTTCACTAATCACCGTGACTAGATTGAAGATGGTGTTTGCTTTCCTTGCATTTCTTAGAGAATGCAATCAGATACTGAAACAGGTATAAAAAAGTAACATTAGAAATTATTCATTTAGAATGAAGCTAATCCTAATCTTAATCAGATCCAATATGGACACTTTTCATATTATCACTTGAAAATAATGTCAGTACTATTTCTGCATGTGATCCTGTAAGAGACATTAAAGCACTGATTCAAACCACCAAAATTTCTGGAAGAACTTACATAATGTCAGCTGATATAAGCCTGGGATTTTAGAAAGACAACTTGTAGCTACAAATATGCTTGAATAAAATGTGATTTTTTTATTTCTGGAAATAAGTCCATGAGAGATGGACACTTCATTTCTAACTATGAATAATTTTGGGAGAATTACGTTGAAAGTGCCTACTTTTTTTCTCAAATGTATTGTTTCTTTTTCCTCTTTTGTGCTGATTGTATTAGAAAAATAAACAGTATACAAATTACGTATAACACATTTTTTGGAGAATATCCCCATAACTATAGTATTTTCCAAGTTTACCTGCATGTAGCTACTGCAACTTCCCACAATACTTCCTAAAAGGGGAAAAATAAATCAACATTTTTCTATCAGTACCATGAAGACATTCCAATACTATACAATGTTTACAGTAGACAATTTCATCCATTTTTCAACCATTTTGGCAAATTGGGCTGCAAAAATCACAGCCGTGCCTTAGATGGGTTGTTAGGACAGCAACATGTGTCTGCTACCTCTGCTGTCTCTTGAGAAAGAGTTGTGCTACCCATATGCACTTTGATGGGTGGAAATTCAGCTCAGAAAATGACATGCTTTTTTCCTCTTGATTTTGCTAGGCTGACTGATTTGGATTAGTATGATAAAAAGCCTCCAAACAGAGAGATTTAGGATTTGCATGGAATTAATTTGAGTCAATTTAATAAATTAATTTAATAAGTTAATTTATACATTACTTATAAGGGAGATTTTATCCTTTGTCTCCTCTGTAAGGTACTCAGCAGTACAGCAGCCTGAAATACTGTGCTTTTATTTTTCAATTATTTTTTGTTTAATAAATGTCTTTCTGTAGCACATAATGGGTTTGAAAAAAATGCAGTTTCAATTTTGTTTCTGTGCTCTGTTTCGGGTTTTAACTCAGGTTTCTACTGAGAACTTGCATATTGAAATAATTATTGTAAAAATTATCCAGATAAATGTAATTCTTAAAAAAATTTACACATCAAAAATGTTCTTACTAAAATGGTAGCGTAGCAGATGAAATTGCAGCAAGTAGAAAATGAATCAAAAGTTAATCTTATAAAAATCACTGCCTAGAATTTTTCTTTTCAAGAACATCTTTCCCATCTTTTGACCACTTCTTAACCACAAAAGCATTGTGTCCAAAATATGCTTTCTAGTGAATCCAAACATGACAGAGGTTGAGTCAGCTAAAAAGAAATGCAAAATATCATTTTGTCTATGTTTCTCAGTATTCTTCTAAAGTTATATCAGAAAATATTACACATCCAATAGGCTGTTGCATAGAACATGATTTTGGAGAGAATGGGTTAACTTTGATACTGAGAAACAGAATTCTTATGTATTGCATTGATTTTCTCTCATTACTGTGCAATGGACTAGTTTTCCTTGGTATGTTAATTGTTTGTTGCTTTTATTTCAGTGTGAGCAGAACACATTGCTCTGTTCATTTTCCAATGGAAGTTGTCATGGTGAGTTTATTATCCACAAATGGTATTAAAACCAAGATGGATGTAAGTGTGCAAAATGGCTCCACATTTTTCTATATATTTCTAGGTGCACACAAGTTTTATGAAAACAAATATGTTCAGTTAGATCAAGCATTCAATGTGGAGTGAATGCTAAACAATGTTAAACTATGTTAACCTTGGCCTAACAAGTCCTGGTTTTCATTCTGTTTTTGACTGACATTTTAAGATTTCAAAAACAGGGAACCCCATGAAAATGCCTTTCCAACAGGAGTGGAATGTTCTAGTGGAAGTCTCATTGCCCATCATGGGGGGAGTTGGAACTAGATAATCTTTAAGGTCCCTTCCTAACCCAAAGCATTTGCTGATTCTGCCTCCCAGCTAATTGCTCTGGAATGACTGTGTATGTAAAGAAACATGTACGTAGTGGGGGAAACACTTTCCATGTTGTTGCCTGGACTGATCCTCAGACCAGGCTGAAGAGACTTTTGCTAAGCTCTGGTCTTAGTTTTTTTTGCATTCACAATTAGTATGAAAATGTAAAAGTAAGGTTAGAACAATGTTAAATCTTTGTGATCTTTAAAACCACATAGGAGAAAATATCAGAAAATTTCAACTGAATTGTTAGTGATGCCATAACCACTAATAATAAACAGTATATCAATACAATACAGTATCAATACAATAGAGATTAAGTCTCTCTATGTAGAGACTTTCTTTCAATTAAGCTGGATAACATAACTCTTTCAACATTTTGTAACATTTGAATCAAACCAGAGCACATACATTCCCATGGGAGAGCTGCAGCAACCTTTTGCAGTAGACACTTTATATAGATGACTTCACTGTGGCTAGAATTAAAAAGAGTGTTTATTTAAAACACTTATAAGCATTAAGACCAAAGTAGAGAATCTGATTTGGAGGCTGTCATCTGATTGTGTTTCTTAACTAGATTCAGGAAATTTCTATGAAACTACAGTAGTTTAGTTTTCTTGGGGGTGATAGAGTGCTTTGCTGTAGCATAGCAACCTATGAAAATGGCTACTGAAGGTTATATTGTATTTTATTGACTATATTGTAAAATACTGTGTCTGAGAAGACCTTACCAGGAGATATTTCAGTCATCTTGAAGATGAACTGGTCTCTCATATTACAAATGTGACAGAAAGCACAAAATCTCTTTCCTGAAAGCATAAGTCCTGCCTTGAGGACTTAAATGCTGTTTACTTGCATCAACTTGAAACAACTGCTCTTGCTCATGCCACTGATCCAAAGAGGGTGCAGGTCTTTACCTACCCCCTCATTTAGAGGCCAGGCTCTCTCTGCTGCAATTCAGGATGCAGTGGGGAATTATTACACTGAGCCTGGGAGATCACATGAACCCTTTCTGGGTTTCTACCATAGTAATTTCAGGCAGGAGTTTCCCTTTAAAATTCTATATTTTTGTCTGTATGTATCTATTCACATATGTTGGAAAGTATAAAGACAGTAAATATCTGGAGATGCAAGTCCAAAAGTCTTTGGCTCTCAGAAGGGAATTACCACCATTATAAATTTGCTTAATGGGGAAATTCCAAGTCCGCTCAATAGTTTAAAATCTTCTGCTCTGCCAAAGCCATTTAGCTTAACTCTACAATTGTTCACTTTACAACCAGAATCCTTTTCCTTAATATTTTTCTTTACTTTTTTTTTTTCTGTCGTGTGCATTATGGTAACAAACGTTTGTTCGCAGAACAATGTAAATAAGATGTGCATTATTTTCTAGTTTTCACTTTATGAATGCTAGGAACCACATGCCTATGTGCTAGCTTGGGATACATTTAGAACAGAGTATGTTTCAATTAAACACAAGATGGCCTGAGGTTGAAGAATAAGACCTTTGCAAATCTAACCAGCACAATTTTCTTCTCCAGCAACAATATGTTACAGTGTATTAAAAAATTAACCAAAACAAAAACCAGCATAGTGAAACCTTAGGAAAATGAAATTCTCCACTTTATATATATTTCTTCCTTATAGGTGAATATTAAGTTAAGCCATAGGCAGGTGTTTAGGTACTATGGAAATCAACATCATATCAGAACTTAAAGGAAAGATAGATATATTTTCTATGTATCCCATGAAAAATCTTCCAAAGAAACCAAGCTGACTCAATGAGAAATTCAAATTTGAACAATTGTTTAATTCTTGAGACACTATTGTTGCATAAAACTTCTCATTAGTATGTTCTGTCTGTCATCACTTCTTTCCATTGCCTTAAATGTTCTTAACTTGTGCTTCCAAAATGTGTTATTTGCTTGCCTAATACCTTAGCACATAACAGTAAAAAATTTATTGTGATAGTTTGGGCTTATTTTGTTGAGCTATCATCATTCTTACACCCATTTCCCAAGTATTCTCCTTTTAATTAAAATTTTTCATTTACCAAATGTGTAGGTGAGTCGGTGCAGTCATGTCACAGTGAGCGACATGTTTTAATATTAGACTGCAGTGGACTGAACTTCTTTGACTACACTGGAGTCTCAGTGCTTCTTCAGGTATTCACGACATTAGAAACATTGTGTATATGTTATAATTACACAGATGAGTTATTGGTGCCAACTACTAGTCACTTCACCTATATCAGTGGATAAATATTTCACCCATAGAAAAGATAAACACAGATTTGGTATTAAAATGCACTGTGTATATGTACAAAATTACTTTACAATATTCCTAAATATTTTGGGTAACAGTGCAAATGTATGCATCTGTATGTTATGATGATGAGCTTCAGAACTTTTCCTTTTTTTCTTTAAAGTTGGTTTAGGTCATATTTGACCCTGTAGTGTCAGTTGTAGAGACGTATAAATTTACTGCTTTAAAGTTTCAGCTTTAATTCAGGGATTTTATCTGTACATTCTACTTGTGCTAAGCCAGAGGGCAAAAAATGATCTCCAACCTTTCTCCTGTGGGCAACATATCCTGCAGAATGGGTTCAGGCATTGCAGGAGTTCCAAGATGCTCCCAGAAGACTAAACCCAGTAATCACTGGTTACTATGGTGAATGGAACTAAATCCAGATGGCAGCTGGCCAGAGTTGGGTGTTCCCCTGGAGACAGTTCTGTTTAATATCTTCGTTGATGATTTGGACAAGGGGATCAAGTGTACCTTCAGTCAGTTTGCAGATGAGACCAAGCTGGGTGGGAGTGTTGATCTGCAGGAGGGCAGGAAGGCTCTGCAGAGGGATCTGAACAGGCTGGATCAATGGTCCATGGCCAGTTGTAAGAGGCTCAGCAAGGCAAAGTCCTGCTCTTGGGTCACAACAACCTCGGGCAGTGCTACAGGCTGGGGGAAGAGTGGCTGGAAAGATATGGGTCAGTAATGGACTTAGCAATGCCAAATTAATGCGTTCACTTAATGACCCTAAAGGTCCTTTCCAACCTAAACAATTCTATGAGTCTATGGTTCTGCATAATAAGCAGCTCTATAGAGTGGATAAAAAATTATGTTCAGAAGCTGTTTCTTACATTTCCATCAGATCTGGAGTTTAAAAGTTGTGTAGTGAGTACAGAGTTAAGTGGGTATGGAAGGTTTGGTTTGCATAATTTTTCTGAGTAAGATAAAGGAATAGATTTGAACTTGGGTCTTAGCCCAGGCCTGTTCTTGCCCTAAAAATTTTCTCAATTTACTGCAGTGATTGCACAGTGAAGTAAGTGTTGCCTTAAAAGATTTTAAATTAGAACTACATGTATAGGCAGGGATATAATGAAAAAGAAAACTGGAAAAATAAGATTAGTGGGAGTGACTCTTTATTAGCTATCCCTTTGAAATACAGGACATTCAATGGAATATTTAAAAAATTGTGAAACTGATTTCCAAAAGTCCTTATGTCTTAACCTCCAAATTACAAATGACGTCAAAGAAGTGTTTGACAAATTTGTGAGAGGCCAAGTCTGGTGTGGGCTGTGAAGTGCACAGAGGTTGGTAGTGCAGCCTCTGGATAAATGGTTGGTCCAAAACCAAGTTGCTCAGAGAGGACCACACTATGTCCTTGTTATTACACTCCTTCCCAAAATATCATCACTGATGCCAGAGATGGAGGATTTTCAAACTGAGTAAGCTTTTAGTTTTATTTTTAAAAATAGAGTATTCTGATGGGGTTCTCACTGAATCTCTTCTCTCAGAATTACTCTACTTCATAATTATTTAAACATTTTTTGAAGCAGGAACTGCTTTGGATACTCCCCATTTGGCAGGAAGATGCCCTACTCTGGTTTTAGAGTTATTTTCACTTTTTTTTCCTTTAGCTTTCTATCTTATTGATATTTTGTGTCTGTGGAGTCGACCATTTTCAAAGAGAAAATAAAAAACAACTTAGTGCTGAATGTAGCATGATAGTTATGGTGCTTTTTTGATAAAAGTCTCAAAGTTACCTAGGTCTGATTCCTATCTGTGTGGACTGGTAGCAAGCATACGGTAAGGACCTTGGAAAATATGCTGTAAAAAGAGAATTGGAAATAATGCCCCTCAAATTACAGTAAGAAAATGCAAAATTGTTAACCAAATTCAGTTTTAATTCTCAGCAGAGCTGTAGAGTACTGTGAAGAGGTGGCAGGAAATAAATGTGGCTTGATGGTGTTTGCATTATAGAAGGGCTCACTCTGGTGGCTGCTGGCAGTACAGCTGCTGCAGCAGCACCCCAGGCTCTGCCTACCTTGAATATGGGCTTTTTGTGTATTTTGTTCTCGGCTGATATTTAAAACAGGTTTTGTTTTGGTTTTTTTTTTTAATTTCCTGTTTTCAAACACATAGATTTACATGGACTGTAAAAACAGATGCATCGATGTGTTGCTAGCACACTGCAAAGGCAAGTATCAGCTTACAGTAAAAATTTTAACATGATGGTTTTTACATCCTCACTACCTTCTCAGTGCTCATGTGTTTGTTTTATTGCAGCTTCCTTGATAAAAGCAATGCAGTATGGTGGAAATATTGAATCTGAAAATCCTGTATTTTTTGAATCTATTTCTTCAGCAATTGATGCCGTTCAGATTCACAGGGTAAGACTTACAGGCAGGAGTAGGGCTTCTTGTATGCTCACAGCAATTTTTTAAAGTCTGGGAAACTCTTATTTACGCAATGAACCTTTTGTGTAGAAATCGGTTATCTTTCTGTACTCTAAAACTGGTCCTCAGCCTCAGGAATGCAGTTTTCCATTTTTTTGCTGCTAGCACTCTTTTCCCATCACCATGTCTCCTTTCACAAGAACTTCTCGATCTTCTATGATAGATCCAGAGGCGCTGTGTTGTGGTGCTTTAGTCTGGGCTCATTCTCCACTGGAAAGATTTATGTCATCTAGAAACATCTAACACAGCCTCTTGGTGAGACAAATTAACTCACAGCCAGTTCTGCATTACTGAAACTGCCCTCCTTTTCTCAGCCTGGGATGTTTGAAGCTGCTTCACACAGCACCGCACTGGTCTGACTGAAACGCTTCTGGATCCCCAGAAAGTTTGGTTTGAGCTGGAAATCTCATCTCTGCCATGCACCATAGCATGCTATGTTGGCTCACTGGTGGAAAGAGGGGAATTGCACGAGGCGGAAGAGAGAGCTAGAGGGAGAAGGGAGGCTTGAGCATCTATTTCCTTGCTCAATGATTTTTGCATTCCTTTTCAAAAAGATTGTAAATCTGGCCTTTCCTCTTGAATTATGTGATCCTTTTCCACTGTCATGCCAGTGTAAGGGTGCGTGCATTACACGCAGTGTGCTTTCCTGAGGCTTTATTTATGATTCAAACATGGCTAGAGCTTGGCTCAGAGCCTTCTCCAAGAGACGTTTAACTCATCATGATCTGTGGTTTGGTTGTTTGTCTTTTTTTTCTTCACTTTGTATTTTACTAATTAAATCAGAGTTGCCTATGGACAAAACCACTTTCCATTGATTTATCCAGATTAAGGTGAGTTGGCACAGTTGGTCTAGTGAATTGACCAGAAAAACATGTTCTCTTCAGAGCTTTTCAACATTTTTCATTATGTTGTACTACAAAAAATAATTTACTGAAATGGTAACTGCAGGGCAAAAGTAACAGGGTTGGGTATTGTATATTTTGTCTGGGTCTGATTAGATGAATTAGAATGATTGTTGCATTATAAAATGTCTACATTTTTTATTGACATTAATTAACTTTCCTAACATTCTTGTAAGATAGTTATGTACAAGAATTCCCACTTTATGGAAATGGGACATGGATAGACCAGGACAAATGTTCATAATGAAAAGGGGGAGTTAAAACTCAAAGTCCACTTTTTTGGAACTGATTGCTTGTTTCTACCAGAGCTGCTAGGCAAATCAAACCTCTGCATAGCGGCTTAGCAGTTTAGTCTGAAATGCTTGCATGCAGCCTCAAATCTTAAATGTAATTATGTACATATACTGCTGACGCTTCTTCTTCAGAGTATTCATAGCACGTGCTTCAGGGATTTGTATGTGTTCATTGTGTTTAACACCTGAAGATAAGGCAGACAGGACTGACAAGGCAGGGTGACTGCAATAGCAGCACCACTATAGCTACCAGAGCATATACTCTTCCCAAGCCTTTCTAAGGTGCTGAGGTCAGTAGGACTTTTGAGTGTTAACATGATGGAATAGGTAGAATAGGATAGAAAAAAATATGAGGAAAGAGTTGGAGCCTAACAGAAAGTGATTTGTTCTGATTTACATTTCAGCTTCCCCACACAACAGAAAATAGTCTTTCACTGTCAAAAAGGTAGAGGCAAGAGGGCTTTGTGGTTCATTTTCATCTCTGCTGCTGTTCAGAAATGCACAGATGTTCTTATCTGCCCCCTCCAATGAAAATGTTGTGTCATTCTCATTTTTATGTTTATAAATTGATAAGAAGCTTACCTATTACTTTATGCAGTTAATAATAAATAACTTTGTGAAATATAAGTTTTTATAATGGTGGCATTTTCAAGCTTCATCTTCTAATTTTACATTATATTCTAAGAAAATATTATAATACTTTTTTTCTGTTTCTCTCAATTTAGAATTACAGCAAGTTCAGTGAACAGAGTGAAGTGTGATGCCCACCCATTGAGCATGGCTAGTTTCATCTGCTCATTTTCAAAATGAACTACATCATGGCTTCTCCTTAACTTTTTTCTACAGTGGATCTTAGAGATGATTTTCATATGCCATGTATACTTAGTACATTCAGTAATGACAGATCTGCCTTTCAAAAACAAAATTTTTCAGCTGCAATCACTCAGAGAATGTTCATGCAATTTTTCTACAGTGGTTTTATATAATATTTTTATATACATTTAGATAAAAATTATTAGAAAGCAGACATGAGGTACTAACTGTGTTTACCAGTTAGGTGTATTCTTTTATGTATTTTCTAATCTAACATTAGTTGTAATAAGCATCTGTAGTTTTGTGTATGGGATAGAGACATTATGAATTCTTAAAAGAGTATGTTATAATTGATACAGTATCTGCAGGAAAGCATATACCAATGCATACTGTTTCTAATGGCTTTACTTACTCTTTCCTCTGTTCAGGACAGCCATTTGCAGTAACAGCATCATATCACAGTTATCATATGCTTCCACTTTTTTTACTTGGCTTTGTATGCTTTTTAATGCCTGCCCACATCAATGGGAGAACTTGCAAGTATATGCAGAGAAGGCAAATGCATGTTGACTAAGAACACTGGATTGCTTTCCCCTCTATTCGTTGTCTTTTGCTATTATGGTTTGTTCCATTTTCAAAGCCACAGGTATTCATTAGCTCAGACTGAAGCACAAAAAAACCCAGTAATATTTTTCCAAAACTTGTTCTTTTTTCCAGCACATTTTTTCCAGTCTGCATTTCCAGTTTGAGCTGTGATTTGTTTGGTGTTGAAATCTTCAGCTGAGGCAGCTGAGAGGTGATTGTAGGGACACGTAAGGTGTGTTGCACATTTCAGCCACAATCCTGATGTGCAGTACTGTGTGTGAACACACAAAGTGGGGAGAGAAATTCACAAGTTGAGTATTTGGTTTGTGTTTATGGATTGTGAGCAATTGTGTTAGATTATACTATCACATTGACATCATGTTATATGGCAACATATTGAGGCCTTCCAGTACCTGAAGGGAGCCTACAAGAAACATGGAGAGATACTATTTGCAAGAGCATGTAGTGATAGGACAAGGGGGAATGGCTTCAAACTCAAAGAGAGCAGGTTTAGACTAGATATTAGAAAAAAAATTCTGTACTGTGACAATGGTGAGGCACTGGAACAGGTTACCCAGAGAAGTTATGGATGCCCTAACACTGGAGGTGTTCAAGGCGAGATTGGATGGAGCTTTTAGTAACTTGTTCTAGTGGAAGGTGTCCCTGCACATGGCAGGGTGTTGGAACCAGATGATCTTTAAGGTCTTTTCCAACCCAGGTCATTCTATGATTCTACATATGATGTTTCTCCTCTTGCCTTTGTTCCCTTATGTGAACACCAACAGTAAAATGTGAGTTGAGCAAAAAGGAATCAACAAACGAGAAAGATGAGGAAGTAGGATTATTTTTTTTTTTTCTTCAATTAAAAAAATCTATGGAAGCTAAAGGTAAATTAATATGGCACAGCCATAAAGGCCATTTTAGCACTATAGAGAGGAGGGAAGTACAAGGATGCTTTGTGCAGCTGACACATATGGGCAAAATCTAGCGCTAAGCATTCTGTTTTCAGCAGTGGTTACATCTGTATGCTTGTCTGGACCCTCCTTGCTCTGTCTGCCCAAAGCTGCTGCTGCCTGCAGGAGATGAGGTGGCTCATGGAGTGACTTTTGCATCTCTACATAGTTAAGAAATTGAAAAGCTTTTCCTCAGGTCTTGGTAACTCCACACTACTAGAAGATAATGGGAGAAAGCCATGGGTATTTTTGCCCTTTCAGTTATGAGTGACTCTTGTAGTTATTCCCTACTTTGTCCCACAGATGACCAGAAATGTGCTGTACAAGTTCTTCTCAGACTGCTTTGGTAATTATTATTCAAAAGACTGATAAGTAACTGTGAGAAACTCATTATACACAGGAGAAATAAATTCTGTATACTGTCCCAAACACATTAATTTCAGATGCTGTGGTTGATTACAAATGGCTCATTACATCACTGGACTCAGTAACAGGCTATAATATTTGATTAACAATTTCCTCAAACAGTTTTAAGTAATTTATTAACACTTCAGAAACTATTTACAATGTACTTTAATTGTAGAAGCATCAATTTTATGTCACAGTTGAATGGAGATTTCTACTTAACTGCAAACTGAATAAATGAATAAATGGTATCTTTTCTACTAGGTTCAGCATTTGTTCTTTGTCAGCTAAATGTTTTTTCTGAAAATCTACAAGTTTAAATGAGTTGATTAATGAAATTGTTAAAAATAGGGTCCTTAGCAAAGATAGCATCTACCAGGAGACTTTCACTTTTGTTCTGAATGATCTTGTAAATGGAACAACACAGATACTTTTAAAATTCCTTGTAGCATTAGCCTTTAATGAAACCTCCTGCAGCAAATGATCACTTTTGCAGTGCTTATCAAAATTGCTTCCAATTTTTTCTGCTTTCAATAAGAATAATTTTTGCCCAGTAAAATGGCTGGTTTAGGGATGAACATTTATCTCCCATTAGCTGTAATGTTTCAACACTGGGCTTTGGGATAGCTGTAATATTTCTGTAATCTATTTTGCCATATAGAATAAGTCTAAATAACTTTCTGTTTCAGAGAGTATGCACTCTTAATTATATTCCCTGTCTGGCAAATGGTATCATTCAGGATGGTTGTTTCTCAGCAGAACAAAGTGTTTAAGGGACATATGAAGACAGCTGCCCTTTCAATTTCTTCTACACTACCTGCACTGCGTTTAAGCTCTGTCAAGCCAGAACCGCTCTATGGAACTATGGGCAGTGAGTGAGGGAGTGTAATTTCTTTTTTACCATTGACTTAGAAGAGCAAATTGCAAACTACTTCACTACCGATTCAGTTTCCATTTCTCCACCACCCACCCTTCTGAGCTATTGATCTTTACTAAAATGTGGTTGCACATTGCCTGTGTTCAAATGGCCGGGATGCCATGCCATCAGACCTCACGGATCACCAGATCACTGGCTGCTCTGCTGGTGGGATGGGAGCTGCTTCACATCCTTCCTGAGTCGTTCTCTGCAAATCCCTGGTGATGGTGTGTTTGTGCCACTGACAGAGTCAGCTGACAAACAACTGCTTAATTCTTTGGTGAATATTTAAAGGAACATCCTAAACCTCAGAAGGATTAAGTTTTGGAGGCAATTCCCACTACCAGTTTTAACCCTTCTCTAAATGCCTTTTTATATAGACTGTCCACTGGCTTTCCCCTGGCTCTCAGAAAGAATAATTACATAAATATGTGGAAGCCCAGCCCAAACCATCATAAGTAGCTTCACTGGAATAGAATAGAATGAAATAGAATAGAGTAAAATAACATTTGAAAGAAACCAACAGAGATCATGTAGTCCAACTGCCATTACTAGAAAAGAATATTATTAGAATAATCCATACTTATTCTTCTAATCCAGAAGGGTGAAGGAAGCCAAACTCATTCTGTAGCAAAGAGCCTGCACAAAGTCTGTGAGTCCTTTTGGCTGTGTAGGCCCTGGCCTCACTATCCCAGTGGAGGTGAATTACAGTCAGGAAGAATAAAGGGTTTAGTTATTTGTGCCCTGCTGAGGCAGACATTCATCTTTGTACCTTCATCTTTATTTACTTGAACAATCCTAGGGACTTTTCAGAATAATGCAAAGTTTTATTGACTGTGGTTACATCTGTGAGTTTATGCAGTGCTTGCAATAAGAGCGAACTCTGGAGCTCTCTCTGTCCGAAGTGATAGCGAAAGGTGCAGGAGAGAGACTGCACCTGCCAGCAGAGGCTCGAGGAAGGCTCTCACAGGTTTCAAGTAATCAAACTAACGAGTTTACTATTCTTAGTAAACAATTCTGAAAAATTTAACCATTCACTTTGATTCCTGTATGTATACTTAGATGTTCACATTTTATATAGCAGAATTCAGTACGTATGAGTCACCTAGCTTTTGCAAATCAGTGCCTCAATTTTGCACATTTGGTGTATTCTGCATTTCATAGGAGAACTTTAATACAAGATTGTTCCCCAGAGACTGTCCAAAGTTATCAGAGATTATATATTTGCTTGATGTGTTGAGGAATTTTTAGCTATTTTTAGGAACTTATCCTACATTTTTATAGTACATCATGTGAGTGAAGAGTTTTTCTCAATATTTAAGATTTGCTAACTGGAGTACATTAAAATGGTGATCTGATCATATGCTTCTTATAGAATTTGTTTCACACATTCCAAAACAAAGCAAGCAATGAGGAAAAAAACAGAGAGCAAACTGATGTTAAAGAATGAGTATAATGGCAATTAAAAATTAGGCATAAAATATGTAATAAGGAAAAGACTGTTAACATTATATTTATGCAAATTAAACGTTTCTAATTCTTGTCATATGTCTTTCATTTTAAAGGTTATTTGCCCTAATTCTATGATTCAAGTGTCACAAGGTCTGGCTGTAGCTGCTTTGACATAATTTATTTGACAGCTCTGTGTGTCATAAATATATAATGTAACAAGGAAAGGTATCTTCACTGTTGAATGAAAACATTAACATGCCAATACTGGGTATGAATACTGTTTGACATTTACTAGTTTCAAAAATAAAATACACAGTATGCCTTGAAAATATGGCATTCCTATTTTTGGAAGATACTTTCTTTGTCTAAAGAAACTCATAAATAAATGAAGGAGCACAGTTCCAGAGTGCATACTAAATGGTGCCTTCATCATTAAGATAGATTTTTAGTAAAGATCACATAATCTGTATGTTTCCATATGTTTTATAATGCATTTAATTATTTTTTTCTTTTTTCAATTCTGTGTATTAGCATATGCAAGAATAAATTTATACTGAAATAAATTGGAATATGAGACAATTTGCATGTAGAAGGAGGAAAATGCCCTCATTATTTCTTTTTTTTTTTTTTACATTCTGTACTAGCCAGTTTGTAATGAGAGATTGCCTTCTTTCATCTCAAACTGTATTAAATCTTAACAATGAAAAAAGAGAAATTGCCTTATATTCAGAAGTTTTATTTCCTCACAACTCTTACAGGAGTATGGCATATAACAGACATTTTTACCTCTGTAAGAAATACAGAAATCTTGGTCCAATTTCTCCAGTATTGCCTCTTTGCATGCACAGTCGTTTGAATACGTCTTTTTTTAATTGTCATTTGCATCTACAGATGGTGCACCTCATATCCAATTGGCACATACTGATGGCACTGCTTATATACAGTCTGTGGCTTATCCCAGTAGAGAGGAAATGATGGGCAAACCTTCCCACCACCTCCCAATAACTGTGATGACATTAATGAAAAATGGATTGACATATCTTTAAAAATTTGGCCTTGAACATAGCAGCTTAATTTTTCAAGCCTAGTAATTTATGAAAGAATTTGCTTCTACCAAAATGAATGCCACCCCGACATTTTTTGGATTTTACAGTGGCTTGCAAAAGTATAAACAATTTACAGTGCCATAAACTCCTAGATGCTAGACAGCTAAATATTTTTAACATTAATCTCAATGACATAGGCTATTTTCTAGAGCTGTTCTTCCCAATTACACTCACACAATAGCAAGGAAACCTCCAAGTTATCTCACTTTGGAGTGAGGTAACTGAGAAAGCATCATTATTTTTGTTCCCAGAATGGGCATGTAGAAGCCCAAGATCAGCTCTCACCAGGAAATTGAAAGGTAGCTTGAAGTGCTATTCCTTCCCTATGGGGAATCCTCTGGTTCCAGAGTAGTTCTGGAGAGCACGATGTGCAAAAGCAGAGGAATGGCTGCTTGGGTAATTTTCTTCTCATGTGATTTCCAATAAAGAGGTCTTTTGTGCTGGATATGTTCAGGTGCTCAATAATTAAGAAGAACCAAGGGAGTGGCTCATTTTGTTGTTCTGACTGGCTCGATGATAAATACTTCTCATTCCCATTGTGCTTTGATTGTGATATTATTGCGGTTTAAAAACACAGCAAAATCTTAGGAATTCTTGAAAACTCCACAGTGCCGAATTAAGCTGTACCCTGTACTTTCACTTAAATCCCACTAAATATATCCCACTAATTTGGATACACTGTTTTATATTCCATTTGAGAGGCAAAACTATCTGCTCCCTTAATTGTTACTCACAACTAATAGTTGTAAGATTTTAGGGAAGGTGCTTTTTGCACATTTGCTCTCATTTGTAGGCTCAGGTAGTATAGTCAAAAACGTTTGCGTCTTATTGGGTCAGAAATGAGGTCTCTCACAGCTCACAGGCAACAGTACTGGAATTGTGAGTTGATACTACAGAGTAAGCAGTTTATACTCCAGTACAAATTAATAAATTCGAAAACTCTCAGTATTTTGTTTCAAGGTCCTTTTTCTGTTCTCTCTCTCTGTGACTGCTTTTAAATCTCTGGAATTTCATTACTTTCTCATTTAGCTTGGTTTCTACAGCCAAATTCTTAGTTCAGAATACCACCATAAAGGAAGATATGTTTTGAAAGAACAAGAGCAATCCTGTTAGGAAAAAAAAATGCACTTTTTGGTTCTGGAATGCTTCCAGATTTGAAACATGTTTTGGAAAATTACGTTTGCAATCTGCAATTTTTGATTATTTTAATCTTATTTTTAGTAATAAAATTGTGTTTAAATCTGCTGATCACAGCTCAGGTTTGGTGCTGGCCTGGCTCCATGGTTGCCCTGATTTCATAGGTCTCCGGTACACCTCGTCTTCAGTTCCCAATCTCATGAAACGTGACTTGAAGGTGACCCGTGATGCTCTGCAGACATGGGGACTGCTCGTTTCACTCCCTTCTGCCTCTGTCCTAGCAGGAGACAACCTGCTCTACAGCCTGGAGAGCACTAGTATCGAAATACAAGTGAGATGCTGCAGATGCTCAGCTGGAAACCAGGGCTAAGATGCTGGTGGGCTGTGAGACCCTCACGCATGGGACTGGGAGGAGAAGGGTGCTGGGGTGGACAGCAAGATATGGGAAGAGGCTATAAAGGAGAAAAAGAGTCAAGGGAACAAGACTGTGCTATTGTGCATGAATGAAAAAGCTGAAGAGCAAAGGTGCAGCTGGGACATCAGGCTGCATGGAGGTGCTGGATGAAAGGGAGGCAGACCACAAAAACTGCATCCATTTCCTATTGGCAGACCACACAAAGTCATTTTCTTCCAAAGTCCAGTTTGCCTCAGACAAGGATAATTTCCCCACACTGCCATTGAACCTGTTAATGTGGTTTTGCAGCATTTCAATTATTTCATATCAGTAAGAATTTGGGTTCTTTTCTGGAGTCAGACATCTTTTTCAGACAAAATGCAGCATTTGTAGGTGTTTCCTTCAAGTAAGTATGAAGTACACGTATTGCAAAGCTCACATCTGCCTCTTTTCAGCCTCACAGACTATACCTTTTCAGAGAGACAGGTGGTCCACATGGAGTAACAGGTATACCCCAAGTATTGCCACCTAGATGTTATGGGCAGCCTGTGCAAACACTGTGCTCAAAGCACTTCAATAATTTCTCCATCATTGTCACCACGCAGGTACTTCACCATGATCCACCTGGGGTAGTGGCAGCTCCATTCATGTCACGCATCGAAGAAAATTCAGCATAGGACTAGAAGTGTACAACAAAAAGAAAGTTGAAGGGGAAACACTTTCAGTTAAAAGATAAATTCCAAGCTAGAATAATAATTAGTAACCAGTCCATTAGGACTAATCAACAGTTAGCAATGGGCAGTGTTGGTAGACTTTCACAGGAACACGGTACCCTGTGCCTTGGTGTGTGCCTCCACTCTGTCCGTGCAGGGGAAGGCCAAACCAGGCAGTGCAGCAGAGTCTGCAGTACACTCAGGACTCTTCAGAGCTGCACTGAGATGCACAGCACCAGTGACGTGAAGGCACTACACAGAGGACCACTGTGACCCACTTAGCACTGGGCAACCAGGCGTTAAGGTAGGCAGAGACACTTTTTATCAGGAGAGAGACATCTATGTGGGTTTGGACAGCTGCTGAATCCATCTTTATTAACATGCTGCTCAGCTTAGAACGGCATCATCCTGCCTGGGCTGTGTGCACAAAGTTGTGGTCTGAGAATTTGAACCAAGTATTTTCAGATTGTCAGAATCTAGCGTGGCCAAGTCTGGACTTACCTCAGGAAGGTACCTTAACTATTCTATGCTTTCTCCTTCCTGTGGACATTATCCAGCTGCACAGAAAAGAGGGGAACAAGATTCATTGGTGACAACGGCAAAGACAGCAGAGGTCATGAGCTTGAGATGTAAGTTCCTAGGGTCCAGTCTTTGTAATGGTGGTTTAACATTAAATATATATATATATGTATTGTCCTGGGAAGAGGGAATGGTACCCTGAAGTTCCTCACTCCTATGACTTCCCCAGGCACTAAAATACCGTGTCTCCTTTTGCCAGGCAGCCCAGTTAAGGCTTAAACTCTTTTTGGCATAGTTTTGTTGTAAGGTACCCTCACCCACCAGTAGGAAGGTTATTGCACTGAAGGCAAATGGTAGATGTGAATTTCGTCAGCCTGAGAAGGAAGTAGTTTCTGGATTCTCAACTCACGTGGCAAAACCTGGGCTATTGTATTGATGGAGCTGCCCTAGCTTATGCATTAAATGAGGACCACCAATATGTTAGCTCTCTGCTGTCAACACAATGGACACACTGGAAAAATCAATGAGAAGCATCTCTATATTTCTGCAAGGGGTATGGGAAATGCCTTACTACTTGGTCTGGTCAGCTGTGGACAACTCTGGTGCCACCAGAGCTACAAGTCTGGACACTAGGTGAAAGCACATAAAGTGTTCTAATACCTAAAGTCACAACCAAATGCCAAAACCTTTTATTAGGTGTTGGAGGTACTTCCTCTGCCCACACAGTTGTCAAAATGGACAGGAAAAAAAAAAAAAAGATGATGTTTAATTCTGCGGCATGTAAAGTGTTCCTGCATCAGTGATTTCTCCCCCATGGAACACAGAAAGTAAGTTTTGGTGACAGTCAAAAGCTTAAGCTTTTTTTTCCCCCTTCGATTTCCTGGCATTTGCAAATATAAGATAGGTCCTTAATGTTATACTAACATAGATTTTTATGTGTCAATTAACAGATAAATTCATTATGAAAACTCATTTAGGAAAGGGCTGACACCAGACAAAGCCTTAAGGCAGCTGTGGAGTGCTGGGATGAAACATCTGCTCCATCAAATTGCACTCAGATGCTCCCATTTCTCGGCTGTTCACCCCTGCTCCCCAGCATCTCAAGCAGCCACTTACCTCCTCGGGACATACATGCTCGGACACAGACCCACAAAGGCCAAATGTCTCCATCAATTCTCCCAGGCATAACCAGCTAAAGAAAGTTGTCAAGATATGCAACCCTTTGACATCATGAAAGAAAAAAAAATCTGTACTACATGCCATGTTCATTTTTCATGTGAGATTTGCTTTTGTTGACTTATTTACTCAGTATTGAATTTGACAACCATCTCAAATATTGAATCTACTTTTGGAACCCACCTATTTTCTATGTTATGGACCTCATTTGCTATTTTAGCTAATGCAAAAATGCCAGCCATTACTAGCTGTGTTGCTTCTTATGACATAATAGAAATTGACTCAGAAAGTAGCATATGCTGTTATCACCCATAATAGATAAGTCACATCGCAAGGATTGGAAGCCAAAATTACCATTTGGCATGTCTGTAAATTCAAATATAACGTCTGTCCCAAGTTGAAAATTAATAGAATTTTATCTATTTTATATACATATATATATATATAAAATCTCAAAGGCTTTGCTTTCACTACTGCCATAAAAGATTTTTCATTTAATATTTGTGTTAAAGTATTTCTCTGTGGGTGTTTAATGTTGTTGAAGAGCTCATCAGGCTGCAATTTGTAAAACATCTCCTTCTGCCTCGCTGCAGACTATTTCATTGGAGGTTCAGTGCTTCCAGCAACACAGAGCTGGGAGAAGGTCCTGGGAAGCTGCTCCTCTGTCTCCCTGTCCCAAGACAGGACCCACTAAACCATTTCCAACCGTTATTTCTTACAAAACAGATGGCAATATATAAAATATTATATATTTACACATATCCCTTCATCTATGTGTAGTGTACATCAAAAATTCTTCCCTATCAGTTGATACTATTTACCTTTAGTTTTTAAAGGGCCGATAATTCAGAAAAGGTCAATTACTGAGGATGAACCTTATCTGAACACTTTCAGAACAGAAAACTCCCTGACAGCAGTCAGATTTCCATGCACATATATGGCAGGATCAGACTTTTCATGTGTAGCTCATTTCTTACCTGTAGCTGGGGTACATTTTCAACCAACACATGAGCTCCTTTTGAGGGTATGTGCTGGGGATATTTTTCCCAATTGTACAGACTTTTTTTTCATCCTCTGCCACTTGTGTTTTCGATGAGGATTTCTTTTCAACAGCTATGGTTTCTAAAAGGGACAAATTATGCGTCCAGTTCTGCAAACCTGCCTGCAATGAACGCCTTTAGAAATCAGTGGAGCTTTCACATGGCAGATGGCTCCCTAGGATTGAGCTCTACATAATTTTGCGATATTTTAGCTGGGGATATTTTAGTGGCTTTTTCCCTATGCATGACAGCATGATTTGCTAGCTGCTAGAAAATGTCATCAGACCCTTTCTCATTCCACAGTGAAACCTTCGGGGTTTTTTTTTTGAACGAGCAAAAATGTTTTCTTTCCCGGTTGTACAGGACACTCCTATCCGATGAAAAATATTTCCAGATAAAAACAGTGACAGTAGAAGGGTAGAAGGGTAAACCAGCCATGTTGTCATTCAAAACAGATGTAAAGCCAAAAGAAGGGGGAAGAGGTTTTGCTAAAAGCCTTTAAACAAATGTTCTATTATTGAAAATGCTTCCATCCCCTAAAATCCTTGTGGAATACTTTCTAATTATTTCATTTGTGGTGTCATCTGATTTCTCCTACAATACAATAAATGCAAAAATATGATAAATTCACGAAATTTAGCTTTTTTACATTTGTTTAAAAAGGATGAATTCAATGATTATTGCATGTCAGTCCACGTCTAGACTGCCTTCTACAAATACACAGCAAAAGAAAATAAAAAGTTGCTGCAAACCTCTCTCTATTTCGCCAGCATTTGTCCCAGTCTCAGAAAGAATCAAGTCACTCTCTCTGGCCAGGCCTCTATCTGCACACAGAGATTGCAGAGACTATTTTACACTAGTTTTGCTAATGAACTCTGCAGAGAACATTCTCCTTCAGGCTGGTCACACAACTGGTTAGGGGTAACACGACATGTTCTAACCAGCTACTGTAGCGCTTAAAATGGACTTGCATGTCCAACAGATGTTTAAATTCAAAAGACCTGTCAGTGAGTGAACTAAAGGTTACCTGGCTCCTTGGGCAGTCCACAGAATGAAATAGGAGCCCTATTTAGATAGTTCAACTTTATCAGTGTGTCATTCCCATAGAAGATATATGTAGCTATGACTTACCATCTCTGGCTAGTAAGACTGATTCTTATATCAATTTTTTGGCATTTTTAAAAAAATCTAAGCATCTATGTCTCTGTTCTGAAGCAAAGCAGATATTCTGAATACATGTCACTCAATCCTGTAATTTGTGGTCTGTAATATCATTTACAGCACACACGAATACACAACTCCTTTAGTATTTTTTTTCCATTCTGATCTTGTGAATAATTATTCCTTTCCAATGTTTCCACTTGTTTTCATATGGCATTCCTTCTTCTTTGACCTTTCAGTATGATGGCTATTCAACAAAATTAAAATTATTGTGGCTTCCTCATTTTCCTTTTTATACAACAGTGTAATCAATAGTATCATCTGACTTCTGGAGACAGCAACTGTTAGTTAACCTTCCTTGCCGCTTTTGGCTGAACAGCTGCAGCATGTAAGACATTGTAAATTACAGAAAAATAGTGGCTATCTTCAAAAATATGGTGATACAACAGTCATTTTAACAGCAGGATATTTTGATTCATTGTTCACATTCACTGTTCATATAATCAACACATCAGGATTTGAGTCTGGGCTATTGAAGAGGGGTTTTTTTTGTGCAATATAGTTCTTAACCACTGTACCAATGGTATTCTGAGCCAGACACTTGATCAGAAAGGTGTGGAGCCTTGGGAGACTATTCAGGCTCCCATCTGAGATCTCCATGCAAATTTCATGTGCTGTTCTGCCTGAGCATGGAAATACAAATGGGAAAAATCCTCACCATGAAATCAGCACTAGGTATGATAAGGGATCCAGCGTTTTTGTTTAGTTTTTTTTAATTACATTGTATCAAATGGACAAGAAAAGTTCATCAGAAAGGAGAATGAATAAAAAAAAATTTGCTTTGGCAGTTGAGAATCATGAATGTGTTTTGCAGCTGGTAACCAACAGAGCCAGGGAGGTAGAGTGCTCATTACTGCACCAGTGATAACAAGTCAGTACATGAAGAGTTAATAAGAGCACATTTAGAAAATTAGGGAAATGGGACCTTAAGGAAGCACTCTAAGGCATAACATGCGAAGCCATTTTTGTTAATCAAAGAAGCACTGCAAACTTGACTGACTTTTGCTTTAATGAAAGACTTTCATTTTTGTCCAGCTTCTCCACAGAGTTCAAAACTGTGTAGCTGAACTCTAAATTGTCTAGTATTTTGCATTGAAGGTCTGAAATTTTTTTGTCAACAATCAATGGATCATGCATTCCCATTTTTCAAACTGTTCAGCCAGTGTAGGTGAGCTCTTGCTTAAAATCACAGGCTTGTAGAGCAACATTAGTTCATGAGGATGAAAAGAGAATCAATTTTGCTGTAGGATTACTGCATCCAATTTAGCATTCTTTGTACAAACTTACTGAACCAGAGCAGTAACTTCCTTTATACATTCATTTCAAAACATTCCTATTTCCTAAATATACAAGCACTGCTCTCTGTATTTTGGAGGAACCTGTTTATTGTCATCAAAGTAGAAAGTTACACACACACATGTACAATATTCTAGAAACAGGCAGTCTCTTGGTCTCCTTTTACAGTCTGAAAGACAAGTTACAGTTACATATTGGATTATAACTTTAAAACTAATATATCCATTTAGGTTTTTCTCTTCTAGGGTCCTTAGCTAGTGTAATTTACATCAGAATTCAAAGGATATATACAAAGGAGAAAAAATAAGGAATAGTTACTTTCAGAGGTAGTGTTTTTGAAATTGTCATAATTTTTATAATAATTTTTTTGTGGTGTCAAATCTGGAATAAAGGCAATAGTGTTGTCTTCAATCTGAGATTTGAGGGGAACTAGGTCTTACCACGGCAGAAAAGGCAGAGCATCCCTGAGATCAGTTCATTGGCCATCAAAAAACATCATCAAAAAGCAGCTGGATTTATGGATTGAACCCTTAAGAAGAGTTGATGTGCCTGAGATATTCCCTGCCCTGCCTCACTGGTGAATTCTGACAGTACCCAACAGCATCCCAAACCAGAGCTGGTTAAAGAGAGGGCAAGTACATCAGCACAAATAATTCTTATCTTTTATTCTGGAAAAAACTCTTTATTTTCATTCTTTTAGAAGGGATTGGGCAAGGGAAAGAAACTGTTTTGACTAAAAAAACCCCTTGTTCCACCAGTTATACTGGTTTGGTACTTGAAACATGAAAGTGAAGTGCTTTTTGTCCACCAGTAACAGGAAAAATATTTAGTTTTTATTTGAATTTTTGTACTATTAACTAAAAGGATGAACATTAAATTCTTTTAGTAAAATTTCATGTTAATTGCAAAATAATTTTTCACCGGGGAAAATATCTTGATAGAATGTTGCCAATTTAGCCTGATGTAAATGAGAATTAAATCCTTCCATGCTGCTACAGAATAACTGTGATGTAAATGAAATTATAATCTACCAGGGAAAAGTAAGTTTAATTTATAGGAGATAAGAGCCTCAGTGGCTGTTCAGCTGAAAACTCTTTAACATCCTTCCAAAGGCTCAGTCTGAGTTGCATCTGATGTTTTAGCTGCTCACAAGATCCAGATTTTAATTCAGAAGATGGAGATGTCTTGATCAAAACTTCTGTGGTGTTGTGTTTCCAAGTCATTATCCATTCCAGGAGATGCTAACACAGGCAGATTGTGAATGGCTGACACTCTTTTAATACTTTGACACTGTTCTACGAACTTAAACTGAGCTGAGCCTTTTTTTTTTATCATTCATTAATGATAAATGGCAACTTGGTTAATGAATCCATGTATTTCATGCACTGTCAATCTTGAAAAAAGGTGAGTTTTGGTCAGTATTTCACACCTGATCCTTACTAACACTTGAACAAGTTCAAGACCTGTGAAGTTTCTCTACTTTGATAGTGACTTTGAAGAATGCACAACTATGCTTGAACTCTATTACCAGGACTGAAATGCAAAATAAAAATGGTCTCAATCTAAGAACAGAAACAATGCTCTATTTACACTAGATGCTTATAACAATAACATTGATTATGTAATTATGACTATTATTATGACTCTAATTATTGATTCCAATAATTTGTTGGTATTTAAGGAGATTCCTGCTGAAAACACTTTGCACTCAATTTGTGTTTGAGAAGTTTTTAAAAGCTGGACTAAAACTGAATAATGAACTCTACAGGTATTTCAATGACTGATCAGACTTGTGACTTGCTATCGGAAACAGAAGACAATTTTATGAAACATCTTGCTGATATCATTGTAATTTCGTTACTCTCAAAATACTCAATCTAGATTTTGAGCAAATGTACCATGAAAAAAGTAAAAACACAATTGATTTATTCTTTAATTGGTATAATTTACTATCCTATTCAAATGCATTGAATATCATGTTATATGTAAGGGAGACTTAACATAACATAAAGTCCAAACAAAATATCTAGAATTATAACTGGAATCTCAAGAATTTTTACAATTTCAAACAGAGTGATTTTCATATTGCTAGAATGATATTATTGAGATTCGAATACAATAACACTAGTTAGATTGCCAAAATAGATTGCTTCAACCAACATGTACTAAAGAGTTCTGGAATTTTTATTAAATAAGAAATACCAGAATTTGAGCTCTCCCCTTAATTTAATTCAAAGGAGATAAAAAAAGAAATTATTACTCAAAAATTTTAATGGCACTGTGCAATAATGGAAATTAAAAATTATGAAAAAAGATGTAGAGGTTGAGAAATCTTGGTCTATAAGGTTCCATGAAGACTGATATTTCTTATTATATTAACAAATCTGCATATGTGCATATGTTAAATAAAACCAAGGATTTTGGCCTGACAATTAAAATATCTGGCGGTTCATCATCTCTATTTTCTTAACTTGTAGAGTATATTTATCACTTTTGTGAGGGCACATAATTTATACCCACTCTTCACTTGACCTGAGCCACTAAAGCAAACGGATTACCATCAGTTCAAGTCAGTTTATACAAAGACCCTTTTCACTGACAATGCACTGCTTCAGCACAATAACCTAACAAAGGCCCCACATAAAAGACTTTGTAGTGTATTTTTAGGATACTTTGTATAATTTTGATCTACTTCAGTATACTTTGCATACCTTCTCTGCGTTGATATTATTTGAGTTTTAAGTACAATGGACTTTGTATAAAACTACAGAGAAATGAAATAGAGAATTAAAGGAAAAAAAGAAGAATCCCTTCAATGCTTTCATTTGTGGTCAATCACCACTGTACTCCCTCTCATTTCTTTTGAGATTTGTAGCCAAGCCGAGATCTACGGCCATCTGTTTTTAATCTCTATTCAGGATGATAGTCTGTGGATCAATGAACTCTAGCCACAGTCTATAGAGAAACTGCAAATCTTTTTGGGATTATTTCCAGAGGATAATAATATTCACAAGAGACTTCTTTTGCCTTCCTTATCTCCAGCTACAGTTTTTCATATAAGAATGGTATCATAGCTGCCTGTTTCAACAATTGCCTCTATCATGATGCATTATTGCCAGCAAGCTAAACAATTGAAGTCATAAATCTTTGAGCTTTTAGCTATGCTACCACTGCCCAAAGGAGATTTTGTGAGGCACAAGTGAGCTAAAGAGAGTCAAGTGACTAAATGCAAGAGGGTGAAATGGGACAGAAAAGCTTTCCTTCTAATATACTGTCTGGATTTTCTTGCAAGGAAAACATAGCATGAAAAAAAGTTCCTTTGCAAGTCTGAAATTAAACAGGGTGCACTTCCTTCCAGCAGTTACTAACCATACTGACAGAAACAAGTAATTGTACCAACTGTACATTACGCCGAGAAGCAAATATCAGCAGAAAATAGTAACTACTGGTTCCTGTCCTGGTGCCCATTGACTTGGCATCTGCTGAGAATAAGATGCACAAACACATATGCTAAGAAGTGCTAATCTCGCTGGCTCTCACACAGTTCAGCTGCTGAGCACTCCCCTATACACACTTCTGTGCACGACCTGCAGCCATCCTGCCAAAACCAGAAAATGGGCAGCTTTCTAAACCCCTGACAGGGTCTGCACTGCTGCTGCCTCTCCCCTCCTCATACTGAGAAAAAAGTGGAGAGAGTATCTGGGACTGAAGGAGGCACAGGTTCCCCATTGCCAAACTGGATCAACCACAGCACTGGTGGACAGCACAATGCTCCTCTCAGAGTTGGTGGAATCGCCTGACTCTAAAGGGTCATTACCACATAAGCAGGTCTATAGCCTGAAGAGGGGCATGATGGCATCAGAAGTCAGCCTAACAAACTGCTCCAAAGAAAACTAAATAACCAACAGTTCTTAAGCCTTACCTCTCCCCAATGTGCTGTGTCATTTCTTTCAGAAATCTGCCCAAAACAAACTGGCATAAATGCAGGAATTCTTTCTAATCTGAGATTCAGGCCTCCTATCTGAATTGCATCACTGCACTTAAAAATCACATCCTTGTTGATGCGAATATCTCTCTTTTCAAATTATTGTTATATATGTCACGTAAGTTGCAGGACTCTTATCTCTCTTGAGAAAAAAACTAAGCTGACCATTCTTTCAGATTCTTCCAACATTTTTTTAGGCTGTTGAGATTCTACATTTTAAATATGAACAGCTGAATTCTCCCCTTAGATACATAAATGCAATTCCCACTGAAATCAATTAAAGCTGTCTTGAAATCTCACAGAGTACCCTAAGCTTTATATCCATTTATATCTTGGAAGTAATTGGACATATATCATGCAAATTGTCTAATGGAAAGATGAATTGCCCCCAGTTCACTATCTGGAAGGAGAGTTTGGACACTTGATACACAGCTTTTCACTTCCCGTAAACTGTCAGAACCACAGCTTCTCTCTACACCTCCATTTGTATAAATTATTTCAATTTCATGGTGCTAATCCTCTTTTTTTGTGAGCTTTATATAGATTTCCTGCCAAGAAAGGAAGAACTATGGGGAAAAAATTTAGTTTTTAACTGAGTCTTCTCTCATATAAAATATTTCTATGCTGAAATATTATGGGGAACATTTTAAAATAAAACAGACTTTATAAGAACACAGCAAGGCTATGGTATTAACCTGAGAAGTATTTACAAGGAAAATAACTACAGAGATGGAAATTCCAGTTGTTCCAGACTAGTGCTTACCCCATCCAAGTCAATAGACTTTTTGTCACTGATTTTTCTGCTGGACAAAATTTCACTCTGCTCAAAGTCTGGGACTTCTCTCTTGCCAGTGGAATCTTTAGAGCATGTGAGGAAAAAAGATGAAATGGAAATTTCTTGCAAAATATTGTTTGAAGAGTCCATAGAAACACTGATAAGCATGTTGCTTATTCAAAAATGACTTTTTAAATTCCAAACTGTCTCTAGTTTCCATTAAAAATAATGACGTCATCATACAAAATACTCCAAATTAATTGCAAAATATTTTTTCTGAAGCAATTTCTGCAATATCAGTTTCATTGTTTAAGTAAAAGCGTTTTCTTGTTTTTAACAACTTTAATTGTGATTGAAATAAAGTTAGGCTAGGATGGAAAATCCACTTTTAAAGATATATCTGGCTGGAAGATATAGGCACAGGTCAGCAGCTAATCAGAAGTCCTTTCAGGGAGCCTGTGTGAAGCATCATTCTTGGGAATGGGACTGTGAGGACAACCAGGAGGCAGCATCTGGAGATAAGCACCAGGGGAAGCAGTTTTTCTGTCTTCCTTCCGCTTCTACCACAGATCTAGTTAGCTTTGGCTTTAAATATGAAGTTGCCTTCCTGACCATACTTTTAACAGAACAGCCATAAACTTTTAATTAAGAGGTAATCTGAAAGAAACAGCTTATTTTTGTAGAGTAATAGACTCTTGCTGGTGGCAGACAAGGCGTTTACTGGAATAAGATTTATCTTCAATGCAGAAGATATCGATCATATGCTATTACAATCACAGCACTACTGCTTTTACCAGGTGACTGACAGTGAAGCAATGATCTTGATTGATGGATGTCAGTAGACAAGAGAGACAGCGGTTTAATGCATTTTTTCAACAGCAGACCTCTGAACAGTTCAAGTCATAATTGCCCCTTCTGGGGGCCAGAAAACTAGGACAATTTTAAAATGAGAAAATAATGGATATTTCTTCCACTGAAGAAATTTTCCATTTGAAATATCATGATTAGTCTATTTCTTAATCAATAGGCTCATAAGTACTTAATTACAATAATTTTAAATTATTTCAATATTTTTTCCCCAGAAATAACACTATTTTACTAGTAAAGTATAATAGAGAATAAAGAATACTTTTTTTTAACATTCAGCCTCAGAGTTTCACCCAAGATTCACGAAGTGTTTCTATGAACATAGAGTATTCCTGCTGCAATCACCTGCTTGTGTCTTTTTGGGTGTTGATTTCATTTGTCCACAAATTACCTACTGGGACTTCTGGTTCCCCTCTCCTGTGGATAAAAGAATCTCAATTATCTCTTAAGATCAGTGAAGAATTATGTATCTTAAGAGGTGTGGGATCTCCCTTCTAAACACTTCTTGGGGCACAGCCCTACCTAATCCTACTTGGTCATCCATTTGCTCTTTAAAAACATCCACAGTTCTTTCATCCTTTCTCAACATATAAAGAAAGTATGTGAAAATACAATTCTTTAAAGAGAGGTCAGAAAACCTAGGTTTCTTTTATGCTGGCCATTTTGTTCTGGAAGTTGTAGGCAGGATATCCTATTCAATAAAAATGGTAAGAACTCTAGCTATGGCTTCCTTACTCCTTTTCACTTTTTTTTTCGATTCATTTTATGTCTTGCTCCTGAGGACTTGTTACACCTCACAAATCATGGGATCTATTCTAAATATTGTGTTTTATTAGCTTTCCAAATTTCTTGGCCTTTCTGCCCTGAACAAAATGATACAATAACATTGGGTAAAAGTGAATAAACATTTTTGTTTATTTCTACTTCTATTATTAATTTACTGAGAACTTAGAAGCTGTGGAAAACTGTTTTTTTCCTGTAGCCTGTTATATATTATGGTGAATTGGGAGCCTTACAGAAAACATGAGAAATTATACTCATCTCTATTTTCACAAGTTTATTTTGTTGGCTTCATGTCCTCTGGACTTTCAAAGAAAAATAGATGCAGAAATGAATAAAGCATTTTTAAGTTTGGAAAAATATATTTTGCAAAATAGGGTGCGTGATAGGTCTGGCACTGTCTGCCAAATGTAGATTTGTGCTGTGGTTACCTAATGAAACAGTCCTGCTAAACTCAGTGCTCATATTCCCTAAGCAGGTGACCAAGAAGGGTAAGGGGCTTTGAAGATCTCCAGAGGCAAGTATTTTCTGGCAGGCTGAGGTATCTAATGACCTCCTCTCTGGGGGCCTGAAGGGGAATCTGGGGTTTCCTATCTGATTATACGGTCTTTGGTAACCCCCTTGCCCTGCATCCCTCTCGCTCCTGCGGTAAGGAGGGGAGGACAAGGGCAGGGACAGGGCGCATGAGCTCGACTTTTGGCTTTCACGAGGCATTTTCTTGGCTCACATCTTGCTCTCTGGTTCTACTCTGGTATCCACCCCAGCTCGGGTGAGCTTGTGTTGTCAGCAGCTTTGCTACCGTGGGGTATAGGGATGGACTGAAGCTTGGGCACGACAGGAGGAGCTGAGATACAGATGAGAATGAAAATGGAACTTGCCTTCTGTTCTTAAACCTGTCTTTGCTGCCTTGCCCGGCAGCATTGGCCATGTCGGTATCTCGGGGCCCCGTGGAGGGGAAGGAGCGAGCTCTCCGGTTGCCGGGCTCTGCGGGCCATCCCTCAGCAGCGCAGGGACGGGGCTCCTGCCGTGCGGCCTGGGCAGCGGCCCAGCCCCGCAATGCCGCCATCCCCAGCCCGGCCCGGCCGCTCCCGGGCGCAGGGCCCTGTGCGAGGGTGCCGGGAGGAGCCCCTCAGCTCCCCGGCTTCCCCGGGGCGGTCCCGGCCCGGCTGCCCCGCCTCGGCCCGGCGGGCTCTGCGTGGGGCATGGGCCTCCCCGAGCCCCGAGCCCCGGGCCCCGAGGCCCGAGCCGCCGCCGCCGCTCCCCGCCCGGCCCCGCCGTGGGCCCGCTGCGCCCTGCGCGTGAACAAAACCATCGTCAAAACCATTCGGTTGGGCCAGCTATTAAACCACTTAATTCCCAAATCCATACCATGGGTGATTCTGAAAGGACAGTTAAAAAGCCAGGGAACGGTCTCGATGTTTTTTTATTCTGAGNGGGGAAGGAGCGAGCTCTCCGGTTGCCGGGCTCTGCGGGCCATCCCTCAGCAGCGCAGGGACGGGGCTCCTGCCGTGCGGCCTGGGCAGCGGCCCAGCCCCGCAATGCCGCCATCCCCAGCCCGGCCCGGCCGCTCCCGGGCGCAGGGCCCTGTGCGAGGGTGCCGGGAGGAGCCCCTCAGCTCCCCGGCTTCCCCGGGGCGGTCCCGGCCCGGCTGCCCCGCCTCGGCCCGGCGGGCTCTGCGTGGGGCATGGGCCCTCTCCGAGCCCCGAGCCACCGCTCCCCGCCCGGCCCCGCCGCGGGCCCGCTGCGCCCTGCGCTTGAACAAAACCATCGTCAAAACCATTCGGTTGGGCCAGCTATTAAACCACTTAATTCCCAAATCCATACCATGGGTGATTCTGAAAGGACAGTTAAAAAGCCAGGGAACGGTCTCGATGTTTTTTTATTCTGAGTTTCATCAGCCCGGAGTGCTGCCTGCCATCACTAAAAAAAACCTCAATGTACAAATTGCAATGGTGTTTTATAGGTGCCTGCTTGGCTTCCTCTCCTCTGCCCCAGACTGTCAGAAAATGTTTTCTTGGCTATAAATCACTATTTTATTATATTCTATTTTATTCTATTTTGGTTTTAATTTTATATTTTACTCTGAATGTAGATTTAAGGTTGGATTGAAAATAATCGTGGCATAACCAACAGAAAGACAATGTCAATGAGACAGTCACTTAACATGAGATCAGCCCTGACTTGCTGTGAGCTTAACCATCCTTCTCCTGGGCAAAGTAAAGGAGCAGCAGGGCTTGGGAATGAGCCAGCTCCATCACAGCTCTGTTATTATGCCAGAAAGCCTAGAACATAACCCTCCTCAGAACTGGGACCAAGGGTTCGGTCTCACCTTGCCCATCAAAGCCAAAGAAGATAGTACTTATACTTGCAATTAAAGTGGACACAATTCTGCTTTAATATCTATTAATTCTGGAGTAACAAAGCTAAGAGTAGAGTGACTAAAACAAAAGTCACAGCACAATTAATCTGAAATTAATATTTTGTTCTCATGTTGTCCTCCTGGCTGCTCAAAGACAAGCTAATATCATACTAATGTTCCTTTTAATAGACACTGCATGAAACTTGCCTGTTCACACCCTGCAGTATCTGAACGAGAACCTGGCCCAGATCGTGTGTTCTGCATCTCCATCTGTGCTGGTGGGTCAAACTGCTCTGTGAAAAGAGCTCTCCAATAGCTCCTGGTATTCAGCTAAACTAGCGAGAATCTAAAGTGCCAGGGATTTGGATTGAATTCAGCTTTCATTTTGATTCAAAAAAATCCCGACAAACTCACAACTGAAAACCTTCCTGTCTTTCCCGGGTTAAAAAGGAGGGTGAGTTGGATTAGTAGGTGGGAAGGCCTTTGCTCTCTCTGCTGGAGCAGAGTGGTGCATGGCACTAGAGCAGCAGGAGGGGGAGATGCCTCTCATGCCTGGAGTGAGACTTAGCAGACAGAAGTTCCCCAAAAAGAGGGGATCTAGTCCACAACAGAGGTCCCTGACTGTGCTGTGTCCAGTGTGTGGGCCTTTGTGAAAGCACCTTCTCTCTTGTTCTTCACCCCAGACAATTCACGATGCTCACTGCATAGCATAAATTGAATTGCGTTTCCTTGCATTTTCCACAACTGCCTGTTTTTCTACTTGTCTCCTCTATTCCGTTTCCTGTTGGCACCGCATCCTAAGCTCCTAACCTCTTACACACATGCACTGTTTTTTTTCACTTGCTGGGGGAGGTGCTGCACAATGAGATCCATGTAGTGAGAGTTCAATTGCTACATGTCGGAGCACGGCATATGCTAGCCAGTTTTCTCACCCACACCCCTCTCCGTGGGATTTCTCAGCACATTTGCTTCCCAGCTCCTGCACTCAACATGTGCTGCAAAGTGTAGTGGAATATCCGGGTCTGAGGCCCTGCAGTGTACGAGAGGACTCTTCCTGTCTTGTATTAATATTGCTGCCAGTGAAATCTGTGGCATTTTGATTGCTTTGGAGCTTCAGTGCTGAAACGCCTTTCTTTCTACCTATCCATATGACTCTCCTTTCAGCTTTTTGTCTTCACATGAAAGAGAGGGCAAAAAAAAATCTTTTGATGTTTTTTGAGAATATTGCAAGATATTCTCATGAAAACACCATTTCATTTGCTCAGGCTCTTGTTCATACAGACTTTCATGACTTCCAGGATTGACTATTTTAATTTGTTCCTGGTGGTGTTCCAGATTGTTTGCTAAACTGGCTGCAGATGGTTTTGAATGTTACTGCTGCCAGAATTGTTACTAGGACTTGATCTGCAGATCATATTTCTCCAGTCTCACGTTCCCTCTACCCTGGTGCCTGTTAAGCAGCATATGGCTTTAAAATTCTTTACTGACTTTTAAAGCTTGCACTGGCCCTGATTCTTTTTACCTTCCTGGCCTTATAATGCTTTAGACTTTGGCTTAGGCTCATGGCTTATCTGATGTAATGGCCACTGACAGTTCAGATTCAACATCCAAAAACTAGGGTCAAGTATTGCTTTGGGTTTTGCTCCCTGTCATAGTTTTCTTACAGGGAAGTGAAGGAAGTGAGTATATTTTTTGCTTCTATTGCCTAATATTCTAATGATTATTCCAAGATTTACACTAAGCTTTTCTATGTAGATTTACACACAGATGCAGACGCACACAAAGTCAACATATAAACAGTATGCTCCTCCTTTAAAATTCAAAAGTGTAAACAAAAGAAGCTTGGTTCCCAGCTGATGTACTAGAGAACTGGTCTAATAAATTCTGGAGAGCCACTTCCTGATGACACTAGGTGAAGAGGAATAGGTCATTTTATGTGCATGGTATGAAGAAATTTGGGAACATCACCTTCTCTTATTTGCCTGCCCTTCAAATACTTTGATTACTGAAAGCTGAGGAGCGTCACTCTTAGCTATCTATCAATTTAGTGTTGCCTCAGCTGAAAAGGAGGTGTGCAATAACACTGCCTTGCTTGGGTATATTTCATCACTCAGTGTTTGGTTCTCCCCCTGACTAGTGAGACCCTGCTGCTGATTTTGATCCCTGCCAGATGCAGAACAAAGGACGATAGAAGGGGACTGGGTGCTTTTCATCTGTTACTGAATGTAGAATTTTTACTCATAGAATTTTTATTAGTGGTGGTACAGCACAAATGCACAATGGATAAAATTTTGTATTTACTGAAATCTATGAGAATTTTCGTGGTGGCTTTATTAGAGCCCAGGCTTTAAGGAACAAGGTTTAGAAACAGAGTTGGCTTGGATTGAAAGGCTGGCAAGTGCATGGAAAGAGTTCTTGCTGTCAGTAACTTAAGTCAGGATTGCTCCGGGGGTCACTGAGGTACAATCAGGGGTTGACATTGGTTTAGATCCCCTTCCAGAAAGCCATTTTGCAAGCACAGACACTGGTATTTATTCTTCCAAGGTTAGTTCAGGGAGAGTTCCTGTCCTCTTTCTATCTTTGAGACCCTCTGGACACAGTCTCCATCTGAAAAGAATTCACAGTGCTCCCTTCTGCTCCCACCTCAGTCTGCAAGGCCACGCCAGGACCCCAGTGCATCCCACTCCTTTACCTTCACTGACTGCAACACAGTTATTTCTGAGAAGATAAGTGTGAGTTTTTTTGTCCTGAGTAGTTCTGAGTTTACAGATCTCTTTTACTTCTTAGACTCCCCAGTCAATCTCTTGGTGAGGTCCTATGTATTTTGTACTTAATCCTTTTTATTCTGTCTTTCAACAAAGTGAAAAGTAGAACACAGGTTCTACTTTCCGTATGGAAAGCCATGCCAGGCTTTTTTGCTTCTTTCACTTCTTTCAGAATTGACCATAGTTTCAGATTACATAAGTTTCTAGAAATGAAAATTTTAAAAAAAGGGAGAAAATTTGATTAGGGAAAAAAGGGGGGTGGAAGGAGGGAAAAAAGGGAAAAAATTAGAAGAATTTGAGAACTTACATCCACTGCCATTTAATCTGAATATATTCTGTCTGTTTTGCTTTTGTGTTGTTCTGTCAAAATAAAGGGAGGGGGAGGAGAGGGAAGAAAGAATGGACATATCAGAATGGACTTCTTCATAAAAATACTTTTCTCAAGAAAGCTGTATATTTTATGAAAGAAAATGTCAAAGTTCAGATTACTTTTTGGATCATAGAACATATTAAATTTATTCCTGTGTGGTAAATTTGTCAAGGGAGAATTGTAGTACTCTATAAAAAGTTCGAGTGCCCTAGTAAGGTTAGGAAGTATTGGAAAGCAACTGTAGCTATGAGGCAGGG
Source organism: Vireo altiloquus (assembly GCA_013396875.1). Lineage (NCBI taxonomy): Eukaryota > Metazoa > Chordata > Aves > Passeriformes > Vireonidae > Vireo > Vireo altiloquus. The sequence goes on from VZRF01002277.1 coordinate 105,913, forward strand.
AACACAAGGCAAAGGACACGAGAACTCATTAAAGTGCATGACAATTTACTGCCATGATATTGAGGCCGGATGACGTATGAAGTCCTCAGGTATACAACCAGGTCAGAGGTAAGTAGAAATTAGGAGTTACTTTTGTCTTGTGTGTGCATTTTAAGACTTGAGTGTGAACATGACACACGGGACTACAGTCAGCTATTTAAACAAGATGTTGAGCAATTAGAAAAAAAGAGTTGAGGAAAATTAGGAAAAAGAGTAAGCAAAATTTTCTGAGAGCTAGAGAAGTTACTTTCCCTTCACACAGTGGAAGCACAGTGTGTTTACTCAAGTGAAAAGGTGGATGTTGAAGTAATCTTTAATCAAACAGATATGGCCACAGCAAGAGTTATGGCTGGAAGCTCTGGCCAGATGAAGTCAGGAGAAAATATGAAACAGGCCCTGAGCAGCAATGGCAAGAAACTACTGCAACACAATACCGAAAAAGCGCAGTGATACTGCCTGAACCAGTCTGAATGCTTTTCTGGGAGACTGATGTTCACACAAGTTTTACTTTAGTCACACATATTACTGAATTCACTCACTATGTGGACACTGGATAAAATGCTGTGCTCTGGGATGTTCAGAGACAGGAGCACAGACTGAAAGAGATGTTGGCTCATCCTTACCTTAAACTTTAGCAAATTGGGAGGTGACTTTCTGGATCAGGCCAGGTTTCTGTTGCAGCTTGCTTCACACTAAAAGGTGGTACAGCAACCCCAAGACATTACTTATCTTTGTATTTTAAGGGCAAAAACAATGACTATCAATATTTTTACATAATTGTCTAATTTTGATTTATTTACTTGAAAATGTTAGTTCAGGACTCAGAGGGACTTCAATTCCTCACGGGAGCTGTAGTTCAAATGCAGCATCCCCATTTTTCCTCTGTGGTTTGGGGTCCTCAGTTCAATTGGACCTGGTCTGAGGTTTCAGCTTCAGGAATGTCTATGGTGTAACTCGGACAAGGAAGCTTTTGCAAAAAAGAACTGGGGCATGTATTATCTGAACTAAACTGCCATGAGACATTTCTTTGACTTTTGTGACCATGAGGTAAGGTCTAACTGATCTGGTCTGAAGTGTTTTAACCAGCCAAAATGTTTTTCTTGGAGTCAGTGTTCCCCAGTGAAGACTCAGAAACTTCAAGGAATATTATTATTTCCTTGCAGTAAAGTTCAGTTTTGCAGAAAATGCATTTTATGTGAGAAAGAATTTGTGGAAATTTCCTGACTAGTTTTATTTAAGAACTAGAGAACCAGCTCTTAATTGAAAGGGGGAGAGTGCCAAATATTAACACCCCCAGGGACAGCAAAACTGATTAAATATGTGTCTAATGTTCTGTTTTTAATCCAAAGGAAACTGCTTCAATGGCATACATGTTGTTTTAAGTTTTTTTCATTTTCTTGAAAAAGTGTCTAAGTGAAGCAGCATGTTCTTTATGCTGGGGTCCCATTCCCTCGGGTTACTCTCGTCCTGCTCACAGTGTAAAAGTGCTGCTCTTTCCTCTGAGCAAGTAGACGTGCCAGCAGCGTGAGGGCTGGGACAACAATGAGGAAAAGGCTGCAGTGGTCCTTGTGTGTGCCTAACTGCTGGGTCATGAACTGCAGGGATTGGAGACCTGAGCTTTCTTAAAATTGTTCTCCATTGATGTGTCCCTTCCTGAAGTTACAGCTCTTATGAACAGCTGTACTGGTGGGACAGTACAAGTGGCAAAGCTTTGCTGCTGAAAAATTCATCTCTTTTCAAAATCACATATTCACTGGTTGGCTGAAGTTGGCAGGACCTCTGGAGGTCATCTGGTTCAGTTCACCTCACTCAAGCAGGGCCACCAGAGCCACTTGCCCAGGAACGTTTCTAGATAGTTTTTGAATGTCTCCAAAGAGGGAGACTTCACAGCCTCTCTGGGCAACCAGTGTTAGTGCTGGGCCATTCTGACAGTAAAAAAGCGTTTCCTGCCATTCAGAGGGAACTGCCTGTGCTTCACTTTGTGCCTATTTCCTCTGTTCCTGTCACTGGGCACTGCTGAAAAGATCCTATAGACATTGATAAGTCCTTGTTGAACTTCATGAGAACTTCCTAATAAAACTAGGTGTTACCTAGTAATAATAATCTTTGTTATTCAGACACAAATTACATTAAAACAGTGGATAATTTAAATAGAATCATTCTGATCTTTTACCAACACTTACTGTTTATGTATTCACCAGCAGCACTATCAGTGTCATTAAAGTATCCTGCCTCCTGCCATACCAGATTTACCTTTTCCAGAAAATATCAGTGTTGTTGATCATATGCTTTAGCAATGATGAAAATCTAAAGAGGTGGAGCTATTGAGACTGTCCTTAACTCTGAAATAACATTACCAAAGCTTGCAAATCTCTGCTGCCAAGAGAATAAAGAAAACATCTTGATTTTTATCCTTTGACTTACTACCATTGCTGCACAATGTACCATCTCTGAGAGAGAGCCCACATCTCTGTAGTACAGGTCTTTAACTTACAGACAGTGATCAGATGGTCTATTACAATGCAGCCAGGTGACTTAAGGAGATAAGGATCACAGTCAAGATTGCCTTGGTCGCTCCAGTTTTTCAATGCTTTAAGTTTGTAGGATGAGTTGTAGCAATGTTACTGCAATATCATCTGGTTTAGTGGTTATTAAGCTACATCAAACTGTATGATTATTCTTGAAAAACATGGCATATTTATATATATGTGCATATACAGTTTTTTAAAACTAAATTTGTAACACGAGCAGCTGATATAAATCTAGGTGCAGTGCCATACACTTTGTGGTACTTGCTTTCCCAGAAAGGCTGATGAATAATTGTAATTCTGACAAATATATTTGCTTCCGCGACTCTAAGGTTGAAGGATATCTTTATAATATGGTGTTAAATACCATTTAAGAAAAAGATTTCTCATCCAAAAGTCGTGTGCAAATGTAGGCAAAGGTTAAATCAATTTTTACAGTACAGAAATGCAGAGCTGAGATCACATTAAAACCACAATCCAATTCTGTAGACAACATCCTGAGAAAAAGCAGAAATTCTGAGAAAAACTCATCCATCCATAACAAGCAGGTTCTTCTCATCTGTGCGCACAAAACCAAAGGAAAAGACCAACAAAACATTACTTTACTTTGACCACTAATTTGTGGATGACTAATTGGAGATGACTGTGTAACTGCAAGCAACAAATGCTTAGTGTTTCTATCAAGTAATCCAATGAAATAGTCAAAGACAAGCCAAATCATTTACAGGAGTCTTTCAGTGTGGCAAAGGCTTTCAGAGTGGCTTTGCCAGTACATAGCTAAGCTCTGCTGGAGATGTTGCATTTAACTGACTCTTCATGACTGATCCTGGAGTCTGCATGCAGGACTAGAGCCATGTCTGCTTGCGTAAAAGTATTAGGTTTCTGGCTGCTGCTTATCTCTCAGATGGTTAGGAACATGAAGTGGGAACACCAAATACAGTCTCTAGAAAAGAAGTGCATTAAATATTTCCTTTCATATAGGCACATTTAAGATATGATGTAGAGCTAAAAAATGTTGAAGTCACAATAAATTAAAATTGGGAAAGTCTGGAAATATTTTGAATAGCAACATTACAAAACAGATAAACATAAAAGTTCAGTGTGTACAGGTAGGAGTTCATCTCTGATCTGCAATGCCAAAGACATGCCTAAGGGAGGAAGCAGAAGAATTGTGATGATTGGCACTTGTTTCCAGATCTGCTCCTGGATTAGATTAGGACTGCTGTATTTGTGACAAGGGTTTCCTGGCCAGAAGTATGTGTGCCTGAACCACCCAGGTGGCCTACATATGAACTGGAAGTGCATCCCAGCCTCAGCATGTCTGATGTGCTCTGCATGTGCTGTGCAGCTGTGCACACTCAGCCAGTCAGATGGATCCAGCACACACTGTGTTTGCACTGTCATCTGTACAGTCTATAAACTACTGGGGGAATCAGGCAAGTGACACATGTACACAGTGTAGGATTTCTGCTTGCTTTTGGACTTCCTGCACCCTAAGATTCCTTATGGAGGTAAAAAGAGGACATGCCTGGGACAACCCAGACACATGGGTAATGTTGCTTCTTACGCATGATTTACCCAAGAGGTGATTTTGTAGAAGTTGTAAAATACCTGTTGTGCATTTATGGACTGGGATGCAGACAATATTGTATGAGCAAAAGTAATGCATTTTTCACCCAATGAAAGAAAGAAAGTGTTTAATACATGACTCCTGGACCAAACTGAGAATGAAATAATATCAAAGCAAAAATGCACCATTCAAGCAATGCAACACAGCTCCCAGATGCATAAACCTTTGGAGTAAAATAAAACCACATGATCCCCATTCATAAAAGGAGCCTTTGGTGGCATTTGCTCTGCCTTTGACTTGCAAACATTCAAGTGTGAAAGCTTTTGTTCATGAGGATATCTGCAGGGCTCTGAATACTCCTACGCATGCACTGCTGATATTAAAAAGTATATAGGTATACAAACCTCTGTGTAAATAGGCATCTCCTGTAGTGATTCTCTTGAATGCTTCTCTTCATTTTAGGAGTCAGGAAGCAGGTAGTATATATTTTTGATGAGCAACGGCAGACTTGGAAAAACAGAGCAGATAAGCAGTTCAGATAAACTGCTATTATACAGAAATATTTGAAGAAATGTGTGAAAATCAATTCTGTGCTTTGGCAAAGCACTGTCTGGGAAAGGGAATATAAAGGAGATAATCCATTGCTTGTAGGTGTAGGTTTGCACAGTTTTCGGCTGTTTGTAAGGTAAAATTTTATTGTTCACGAAAGAGGCTTGAAAGATTTACAGAAAGGAAATTCACAATAAAAATGCACTGAGCATTTTTGCCAATAGCAGAACCTCTTGCAGAACGTTTCTTTCCCTTGTCATTTCAATTCAAGACCTAAATGTTATTCACTGACACACGAACTAACAATGACATTTTAAAGCTTGCACAGTGCATATGCATCCAGCTCCCCTAGGAAAAGTCAGGCAAACACCTGATGCCTGCTGGGAATTTCGCTGTGGGTGCCAGACAGCTGCTGCCCATCAGTGTTTCCAGGTGTGCTTATTCGGTTGGGAGGTCGCTCCAGCTGCAAACACAATCATAGCAGGGACTAAGGCAGACTGGAGAGACAGAGGACATGCTCAGATTTTGCTGCTTGGGCTGCCTTGGTTTTGCCCTGATTTAGAGCACCTGGCTTGTTTCAGGATGCAGATGTTTGCTCTGTTGCCCAAGAACCAGCACTTCATTCCCTTTATAATGAGCACTGTGACCTGAGGGAGTTATTAAATCTCTGGTTCAAAAGAGTCTAGTTTTCCTCTCTTTTTGTTTCTCAGCTGACAGTCTAAAGTTCACAAACAGATTAGTGGAAGGAATATATAGAAATTAAAAACCTAATTTTCAAACTCCTCTGAGTCAAATCTAATTGACAATTTGAATTATAGCCTGCACTGTTCTTTGTTTCATTTTTCTTTGGGGAAATCCCTGCTTATAGTTTTGCTTTGTCCTTTACTATAATTTTACAAGCCTATATTTAAAAATTATTCTGAAGCAACTTCTAGAGGCTGAAGCAATTTTAGGACTACTGCAGCACTGATGTGAGACCATGCAATATTCAAAATTGAAAAGATTATACCTTACTCAGGAGACTAGGTACCTTTTTTAACACCATCAATTTAATTAAAAAACACAGGCTCTATATTAGCAGCAAGCTTATGGATCACCATATGCCAGTCAAACATAATGAAATACATGCAAATGATAGATGGTATATTCTTTTGTCTCTGAAATTAGCAATTTCAGTGAAAAAATTCTGTGCTGTATGTGGGGATTTACTTTCTTTTTTCTTTATATTTAAAAAAGTGCCTTTCTGAGTACATACCTTTTGAATGATAGTAAAGGTAGGAAATAATCTATTGTCAACAATGGTGTCTTTACAGCTTAAGGCTTGGCATTCTTGTCTTCCATCATGAATGTCTACATCATGCACAGCATGGACACGGTGCTGAGGTGTTCTCTTTCCTATAAAGGCATTTCTTTGGAGGTTGTTTGCATCAAAGGGAAAAAAAAATCATGAAATTGAAGCGCTGGAGAAAAATCACTTATGCTCAAGAAACACATTTCAGCCTTTCTGTCAGAACAGGTTTTTTTCCTATTCCAATTTCATTCTTCATCACTGCCACCCATCCACTTGGCCATTTGTGTTTGAGAAGCCAGGGGACAGGAGAACGTTTGCTCTTTGTATTGCTGCCACCGTCATAGAGAGATGTAATGTAACAGTTCCAGTGACTGTTTCTGAGAATCTTAATAAGAGCAAACTGATTTTAAGTAAGGGACAGCCTCACAACTGATAAATATGCAAATAGAGCAGAATATATTGGGAAGAAAATGTAGAGTGTGAACCTGATGTGAAGACAACTGCAGAAACAATGTTTCTGATTTATACATCTGATAAGAAAATAAAGTCTTAACTCCTTCAGGATATCTTAAGTATATGACACTAAGTTTATGCCAAAGGGAAGGAGTTCTGAAGTTCTTTTCTTCTACAGAAAATTATTCAGTTGCTATTGCAAAGCCTTTGTAAAGTTCTGTTAGTATAATTTTTGGTACATTATCGGAAAATGTTGTAGCTCTCTCTAAAGATATTATTTTTATCAGTACAGGATCATCAGGAGTTCCATAATGAGCAAAATAATGTAGTGTAAAAAGTTCTCATGAGGAAATTACCTTTAAAATCAATATATCAGATTTTTTTTTTAAATTAGTTAATATGACCATGCTTTGCTCAGTTGTTGCATTTGCTGGTGCTCTCAGTTTACCCTGGAGATATGCCATCAAATTCTGAATAAATTCTATTCCTTCAAATACGTTCTGGTATCAGTGATAATCAAAGTATTTCCAAAGACAGTAAGTCCAAAAGTTGCTTATGAAAGAAAGGCTTAAATCCTGGGCTTGATGGGACTTTGTTTTTCAAAAGCCACTTTTCATACCTATTTTTAATTTTTTTAAAGTTATTTTCTTATTATTATAATTTAAAATAACTGATTAACATGAAGCTAAAATGTCACATTTCTTAAATGTCTTCAATTTCTTCATGCCTGTAATCCCACATATACAGAAAGATTATTCCCCATGTAAAGTGCTGTTTGGGTCTATCTAGTCTCTCTTTTCTTTTTTTTTTTTCATAGCCAAAATTTAGATTCTATTCTTGCTAAATTATATAGAAAAAGAGAAAATACATCCAAGAAAAGGTAGCGATAAAATATGTGCTTTTCCTATAGTTGAACCACAGGATGTCACTGTTCCTCTTTCACAAGAAACAAACTTCAGCTGTGAAAGTAGACCAGATTCTTCTTAAAATTACAGAAATGCACAAAAATGACATAAAAAGCACAGAAATTAAGTCAGACATTTCTTTTTGTATGTGTGAGTCAATCTAGGCAATGTGTTGCCTATGTAGAATAACAATTTAATATTCAATTCAGTCTCATCATGTACCAAGGTTGATGTATTTTTGGTTCATCCCTCCAGACAGAACTGACACATATCAATATGTCCCATATTGCATAAAGAGTCAGGCAGAGCTGAATAGAGTTCAGGCGAAAGTTAGTGTAAGACATTAAAACTTCTTGTAGCCTTCCCTAGTTAGCACTGAATTTCTAAAATTTAGCACCCTTTGCAACCACAAAGCTGGATCTTGACAAACACATGCTGCTTCTAGAGGTTTAATCTGATCCCTCCGTAAGATCCTTGGTTGCCTTCATATACAGAGTTCCCCATCCTAGATGTCCCAGTAGCCTGCTGGAAACTAGCTCAGAGAGGCTTTGAGATGTCAGTGTGCTTCAGGCAGTGTTTTTCTTAAGTTTTGAGGGCATTGCAGAATAAAGTCCTTTTCACATGGTCATCCTGGTGCTTTTCTTCACACACTTCCATGTGTCTATCTAAAGATACTAAGTACAAGATCATCAGAAGTTCCATAATGATCAAAATAATGTAGTGTAAAAGGGTCTCATGAGGAGATTACCTTTTAAATCAATGTATCAGGTTTATTTTATCCAAGTCTTTTCTTATTGCAGTACATGGGGAAACTCCCTCACTCACTTCAAATCTCCTTTGAACGTACCTTGTTCAAAACTCCAGTAATATTGATCTGCCAGTAAACACAAGCCCAAATGCAGGTTTTTTTAGTTACCATTGTCTGTTGATTCCACATTTAGATTTTTTACATTTTCTTAGGGAGTTTTCTTGTTCTGAATTATTTCTCTATCCTGAGCACACTGTTTGCACACAATACATGACCAAGGAATTGGATTAGAGGTCAGAGGTTTTAAGAAATATTATGTGTGGAAGATGACTACTCCCTGGTTTTTGTGGAATGGTTTGTTTAAAATGGAGGCATTCTGGCATATTTTACTCACCTTTCTGGTTTCTATACTCTTCTTCTCACAGCTTCGGTAAAATGGACTCTTCTATTTTCATTCCTTTTGTGGGATGACATGTAAAATATATGGAAAATGTGTAGGAAGACTTTTCACAATCGCCAGTTTCATCCCTGCATCCCACTGAGATCTCAAACTGAATCACACCCCATCTTCTACATGTCTGAAATAATTTCCATACTATTCTTTAAAATGGCAGCCAGGAGTCTGTGAGAGGTGGGTGGGGAGACATGGAACAGAAGAGAGTGTGGTACCTGCAGAAATCTTTTTACCAAAGTCAACAACTACATCATCTGGGATCTCGGAGATCTAGATTTTCCTATCACTGAGGAACTCTTAAAAAGAATTATGCTTTTAATCTTCATTATAAACAATGAAGGTACTTCGTATGAATCTGTCTTCATAGATACTCTTCCAAAAAAATAGAGGAGGTAGCAGTTTGGAGTGAGGGATTTTGTGGTGGTTAACAAGACATATGGTGTGCAGCATAAGGACCATACTGGATACAACTCAAGGCAGTAGCAATTCCCACCCACACCACCAGATCCGAACCTGGCCCATGAATACTTTCTTTATTTGAGAAACCATAGTATAAATGACTTTTTATTTTATAAATGGACTCTATAATTCCCCCTAAATAAGGGTTATTATGAATGCCACTGAGGTCTCCCATGCCAATGACACCTCAATGCCATAGGACCTAATATACTTGAAATGTGGGGAAAATGCATGAAGATTGAAAAGGGTTTGAAGGACCTAAACTAAATATGCGGTGACAAGCATTTCCTAGAAATATTTCAATATTTTGGGGAGTATTTAGCTGAATAGCACAGAGGTAACCATAGGCTGAACAAAACGGATACAGCATTTTATCTATTGATGCAAGTTGACTGGATGGCACATTTGTTCCCTGAGCTTCCTGTTTCCACAAACTGCTAGGAAAATTACCTCCAAACAGCACATCTGCCCTCCCATGGGTCAGCCCATGCTGCTCCTGCAGAGTAACTGGGTGTCTGACAGCAGTGTGACAGATGCATCTTCAGTAGCCTCAGCAGGGCTAAAATATAAGTAGCAGAACGGAAGATGTGGAAGCACGAATATCAGCATAGGTTACTAGCTAAACACTCCTCTTACACAAAGTGTAACTCAGGGTCTCCACTGCAGCATTCCTGGGGCTGGTGAAACACGGCCTCTTTGCTGCAGTCATACCCTCTGCTGCAGTAATAAGTTGTTCTGTGACAACACTTTCATTGGAGCTTTTCTCCATATAAACACTGCTGGCACAATATGCAAACAAGCACACCAACAGTCCTAATTTCACAACAGACACAGTTATGGCAGCAATATTTTCTGCCTTTCCCAGACCATGCGTCGAATTTTACTTTGCTTTGAATGAAAGCAGAATTTTCTCCAGACGAAAAGATAAGGGAGATGCCGTTAGACTGAAGACAAAACACCACAGGGAGAGTGAGGGGGCTGAAAAAAAGACAACTCTCCAGTGTCTTTTTTTCTGCTGTATTGATTTTTTTTTTTTAAAATTTCTGTTTCATTTTAAGTGAATAAAAATAATTTGTAGGCCTTAGGACCCTCACGGGTACTGAAGCCTGCATCAAATTTAAGCATACTTACCACTTCAAAGTCAACTGGGCTTTGTCTTATAGCAGACTAGTTAGCATTTTGGGGGGGAAAATTCCAGGGTATTTCTCACTGGAGATGAGTGTGGAGGAAATGAGCTTGACTTGCAGCAGATGCAAGGTGGTTTTGAAATGTTACCTGTTTTTATATAGGGCTGTTCTCTTTAACATCTTCTCAATCCTTTGCTGTCCAGACAGTCACAGCTTCAATCAATATGACCTGCACCATTCAAAATCTCTCCAAATCTGGGTAAATGGGCATTCTGAGGGCTTTCAGATCCGATGGGTTCTGGTTTTGGTGATCTTAAGGATGTGTAGAAAGCTGTTCTGGTTTGAAGGGACAATTACTATAGTTTTTTTTTGATATGTTATGGCTAGTCTAGAAGATCCCATTGGAGAAGTGTGCCCAGCTGTGCAATGTGTCAGATGACAGTGTATATGAGGTCTTAATCAGTAAGAGAGTATCCAAAGCTCATCGTGCTTTCAATATTTTTTACAAATTGTTCTGGTGGGGAAGCAAATTAAGAACTTGGACAGAAAATCCTAAGTTTGACTCATAGTCTAGCCAAGAGTGATGGCTGAAAAGAAACATTTCATGGGGTTTAAGTGGCAGAAACTGGAGGGCCAAACCCCAATTTTTTTGCAGCTGGAGCATTAGTACCAACCCATGGAGGCCACAGGACCGGGACTGCTGCCTCCTTGGGAACTTATGCCAGAACTTCAGAGATAGAAAATTTGTTTGGCGCTGGCGGCATGTCGACAGTTCCCAGTGTCAGACACTTAGTATCCTCAGTACCTCAGGCACCTCCAAGACAAAGCAGCAAGGGATGTAGACATAGCTGCAAAGTCCCTTTCTGACTCTACCTATACCTGAAAAATTCATAAATAATTTTTCCCAGCTCCTTTTTCTCCAATATCAAGACTATGTTGGATCAGTAACTGATGTCTGAAAAAAATAAAAGAAAAACAACACTGATTCCTGTGTAAATCTTTCTGGTCAGCTGAAAAGTGACATTTCTATTGTGCTGAATGAGATCAGTTCCCAACTGGGTACAAACAGCAAGAGAACAAAATAAACACCTTGGTTCACTTCAAAACCCATGATGAAGCCACATCAACAGTTTTACATGTTTCTCTCCACTCAGAAGTACACAGGCTACATTTTTGAAATCAGAACTTTATGGACTTCCTGAAAGAAACAGGGTGCAGAAGAAAAGGGAATAATATTGGTGGCTGGATACTAACGTCCTTCTTGCTTAAGCTAGCTGGTCTCATTATGATTTTGCATCTTTCAGCTACCTCTGAACTAAGTCCAGCACTCAGTGATATTGTGCTCATTTATTTTATGGTCTAGATCTCTATAGGCTTATAAAACAAGAACTGGGTAATGCTTATTCTTAGATTTATTATATTTCATTTTCCAGTACACATGTAGAAAGAAAATACATCTAAGTATTCCAGAATTCTTTGTCATAAAACTAAAATAAAATCAGTCTAAACCACAACTAATTTCAATCATCAGAAAAACATATTTTTCATTCACCGTTTCAAGGCCTTTCCTGCAAAAATCTCCAAGTCTTTAAAGGCAAGCACTGCACTCGGAAGATCATTAAAACTTTTTTTTGACCAAGTGGAGGAAGCAGGTTCAAAGAAGAAGGCTTCCCACAGAGAACAAACTATCCTGTGAACATCTGAGGTACTGGAGTCAGAGTTTCTACTAAACTATGTCTTATGATTGAGTTTGGTATCTGAGAACGTGCTATTTTGATTGACATTTTGGGGAAAATGATTTCTTGCTTGTTGGGGTTTTATCCCCGTTCTTCCCCCTCCCAAAAATAAAATAGAATCATGAAGTCTCTCTCCAGAATAGATTCTTTTGTTGTTTTCACGTGGCTGTCTCATAGGGACTCTCTCCTTAACTTCTCATATTTTTTAAAGATGTTAATTACCTTTGAATCCCTGCATCTGTGTCAAATTTGATTGAATCAATCCAGAAGGATCAAATCCTTTGTGTCTGTGTGGAAAACTGGATTTGCAAAACACCTGCAGGCTCTATTTTTAGGAACCCAGATTCTTTAATAATCTCCCTTTCTAAGTGATAAGAGATGACCATTCTTTGTTGAGGTGGCTCCCACAGGTGTGGGATCCCTCCTCTACACAAGTGTGGTATGAGCATGACAGAGCTTGATGAGCTATCCAGATACACAGTGAGAGGTGACTTGCAAGTAGGATCATTTTACACAGGAAGGCAGATTTGCTGTCACTCACATTCACTCCCTCGTCCCAGTTGTGGCACCGCAGCTGACTTCAAAGGTAGCTCTGTCAGCAATCCCATCACCAATGATTCCCTGGACTGAATGGTTTCCTTTCCTGTGGGACACACTGTTAAGTGACTCAGACTGTGCAAGATCCTTCCTTGTCACCTACACATTGCCTTTGCTCCTCACTCATCTCAAGACCACCTTTATAAAAAAAAACCTACTAAATTTGCAAACAATCAAGCAGAAATTTCCTCTTCCCAGCCTGCCCAAATATCTGGTTTAAAAATCTGAGAGCAAGGTTGGGCTAGGGACATCTGTCTTCCTTCGTGGTGCAGCATCACCTTATGACTGATAGCTAGAATTTGACGACAGTGTGGGAGATCCAGCAGTTTATTTCTTTTTGTGGGAAACAGAAAAAAAAAAGTGGCAAAGTGGCAAATGAGCAAATAGGAGGAGGTAAACTTCTCAGGGCTGAGCATAGCAATTCCCTGCTCTTTAAACCACACCCAGCCTAGAGCAACTTGTTTTGAAGCACTTAAAAATGCAACTGAGTGGAAATTGCTGAACAAAACATGTTATAATGAACATGTGAGTTTCACTGAAGTGAGAGACATGTTGCACACTGTTTTGTCTACTGACTAATGGCACAGTCTAAGGGACAGGCATCACATCAAGCAGAGGAGAACAAGAAAACTCAGTGGCAATCCCCACTCACCCCAGCTGTGCTCTCTTGGCTCTGTACTGAACATGGTGATCGTAGTCTGGCAGAGCTGCTGTAGAAAATGAGGTCTGGAACACTTAAAAACATTTTTGAATGAATTCTGTTTATTAAACACCACTGAGACCTTTTATATCAATATTCAATCCTTTCAATAACTTGTTTTCCAACAGCACTAAATCACCCACCTCTTCTTCAGATCTTAATTAAGCCATCAATTAGGTAAATCACATCTGCTTGTCCTTTTTACCACAGTTCCCCGTGTACAGTAGCTCTGGATATTTTAGAGTATACATCCATGTTGGCAAGGCAAGATTGGCACTGCTCCCAATCCTGTTGCCACCCACCCTCTGTTTTCGCAAGGGTGCACACAGATGCAGCAGGGTTGAGGATCACTTCTGCTGCAAATGAGTTGGGTCTGAACAAGGGAGTTACTCTTGGCTGAAAACCCCTTAGTATACAGAAGTATAAACAAAATCAGCAATAAACGTGATCAGTTTGCATGACTGTGCACTCAGACTAATGATGAAATAGTTGCCTGGGCTTAAGCGGCTGCCAACTGCTGTCACTCTGCATATTCCATGTTGTGTACAACTTTTCCGTGGCATGGAGAAGTAGGAGCCGTTTCAAAGAGGATGCAGGTGTTGACTCACACCTGGCATGTTAGGAGGAGGTACCTCCTTCACCCTGCAGGCCCACCATGCTGCTGGCAGACGGAGTGTCAGGAGCTGAACAGCTCCCTGTGGCTCCTCAGTCACAAGTACTGTGTGTAGGGTGCCAGGGACATCCCTGCAGGGCCAGCTCTTCGTCCTGCCTCCAGCCCCACTGCAACTGTCTCCTGCCGTTTCTGCAGGTGCCAGCTGTTTGCCTCCCTTGTTTGCAATGGGGCTGAGCCCACACAGGGCCCTCCATCGCTTTGTTAGTCCTGGCCAGACTCACAGTATGAATCTTACATTCTTGGTGGTGTAGATAGTATCAAGAAGCCCCAAATCCTCTTACGCCAAATCTCTCTCACTCCTCAGCTGGCTTTCACCTCTCAAATTCAGGTTTCTTGTCTTACTGGACACAACTGAGGAAAGAACATTCAAGTGGGTTGCATAATCTTGGAGATTATAGGTCCTGACTCTTCTCACCTGAGCTCCTCACAGAGCCATTGCCACTATGGAAATATAAGTATGGAGTGGATGTAAAAAACTACTACTTAAAACTCCCCTCTCAGAAAGAAATGTATTTAGTACACTTCCCACACTTGAAAACTACTCACCTAACATAAAAGGAAGTGTGCAATTGGTCCTTCACATTCAATTTGCTTGTGGAACATAACAGTAGCATGCATATTACCAAAGAAAGCATATTTTACAAGGATTCCTTTAACAATTTCAAATTCTTGGATGAGATATATTAAAATTATACTAGGCCTTTCAAAATTCAAAAAATAAATTACAATTTTTAGCTGTCAAAAGTTAAAAAAATTGCTATATTAAGATTGCATCTAAGATTATTTTGTTGCACTATGTGTGCACTTTGAAGATGTTTCAGGAGCTCTGGTGTTAAGATGCTGCAGTGAAGGAGGGTGCCATTACCTGGAAAACCCTTATTAAATAATTTGGGAATCTGATTGAATGTGTTGTAGCAAAGAAATTATTCCATGCCAGTTCAAAGAAATGCAAGTTTAGAGAGCTGGTTCTATGGCCCAAGATTCCTCCGTGATGCTAGACAAGCCACATAAAACCTTATTTTCCTCTGAGGCTCACTAACCTGTCTGCCCCTTGTTTTCTGGTCTCCTAGTGCAAGTTTCTTAAGACCAGGCTAACAGAGATGCAAGGTGCTCACAAAGGGAGAACTGATGGATTGGAGCCATGAGAAAATGGGTTATGAGCTAAAAATTGCAGTATCATCTGAAGTATCAGGCCTTCATCATCTCCAGTGTTCATCCAAAGGAAGGAGGTTGCACTTACCTGTGACTCAGTTCCTCAGAGGTTAAATTGTAGCAATGGCAGGTATGCCATATAACTCCATGGAAGAGCCAGAAAGAAGAGCTGAGTTGAAGATGTGATCAGTTTCTAATTTGAATGTCTGCTAAAGTAGTTGTGGGAGTGCCAGGCTATGAGTGGGGAACACTGAAGAAGGTACTGGGTGGGATCCTCTATGATGAAAACAATGTGGCTGCTTCCTTAGAGTGCTAACCCTGTGCAGTGGGTGTGCAGAGGGGAATGTCACACCTTCATGGGCAAAACAGACATCCTTGGTGTTTCCCTGGGCAAGATCTACACCCCAAATTCACCTGGCCTTTATTAAGTTAGGGAATATCTAAGACATTACTAAATTCTTCTTTTTGAGGTAAAATATTGCCACATATATGACATACACTGATCCCATCACTCCATAATCTTCTGGAAAGCAGCATGTGCTACTGCAATGAGGGATTGAGCTCTTCTGGGAGAGCTCAATCCAACCAATGGTTGCAGAGCTCATGGCACCATAATTTGGGCAATTAACCAGTCTCTCATTTCCTTCCATGTTTTCTGCACTGTTGATTACAACCCTCCAGTTTTCCCACTCTTCTTTCGAGATGGCATGGATTACAAGAGCAAATATCACACAGGCATCAAAAGGGCTTTTCCTTTCTCTCCTTTCAGCAGAAGAAATACATTCCCAGGAATCCTTACCTGTCTCTGAGAGGGCTGTGAGGACTCTGGGAGCATCCCCCTCTGGCTGGCTTAAAGATGGGGCAGCCTTGGGTGGTCCCTTCCTTTGGAGGCATGGGAAGATGGTCCCAGACAGCCTAAGCTCCTGGCTCCAAGCCTTGGCCATCACTTGCCCCAAGGAGGTGGCTGATGCCCAGGGCTGGGTCTGCCCAGTCTGTCCCCTGTCCCTGGTTGGGCCAGTGGGGCAGTCCATGCAATGTATTTACAGGGAGAGAGAAAAACTTCATCAGAAATTGCTCGCTCATCATCTTTTTTGATTTTTCTAAAATTAATTTTCATTTTAAAACACCAGCAAGAAAATGTTCTGACAAGTTTATACCAGTATATATAATGTACAATTTGAAGTTAAATGTGACTGAGAAAACAATTTTCTGCACCCATATACCAAACCAGGGCACAGAAGTTGACCTTTTCTGAGAAAATTAAGTCTTTTTTCCACTCTGCTCTCCTGACCACAGCTGTTTTCAGGTGAACTCTGGTTTGCAAGACTGGACACTATGAGACCATTTGTTCTCTTGGTGAGGACAGCATTCTCTAACTCAGTGGATTGCCACAAAGGTTCATGATAGTGCAACAAGAATCGGTTGAGCCACAGACCTTCCGAGTTAAGCCTAGATCACTGCCCTTTTCCCAGAGGAGGATGCAGAGGTCTCCTTTCTCCAGATCAGATCTTCCCTGGTGCCATTTAACGCAGTATTTTTAAAGAGGAACAACTAGTTTTAAAAGTTTCCACCTTCCCACCAGCCTCTCATTGACATCTTCCTGTCTGCTTGCCCTCACTTGTGCTGATTTAATGGGTTGTGAGAGAGCAATATCGAAAAATCAGGAGAAGGATTCAGGACACAGACACACACGACTTCCCTAAAACATTTTTCACATTTTTTAAACTCTAATTCTTCCTGTGGATCCCAAGATGGGAGAGCTGGCTTCAGCATAGTCAGGGTCACAGCCACAAAGTTGTTGTTGTCTGTACTGTCATGAAGTAGATTCTGCCATCCTCCACTGTTAATTGCCTTCTTGTGGTCGTGTATGTGACAAGCGACTCCAATTTTTTTTTAACATTTCATCTAGTGTTAAAAAACTCTACAGTAATAATGGGAAAGATCAGGGCTATATAGAACCTTCAGAGAAGTACGACAGAGAAGTACTACCCATCCTTTATTTTGGAACACTCTTCCTTTACTAACTAGTTGTATGCCCAAGTCTTCTTCCTCCCTTGTCTCTGCATTTGCTGTACTTTCCAAATGCTAGAAGTCACAAGTTGCACAAAATCAAAGTGTTTCTCCAGCCCAGCTGCTTGAATTCTCCTGAGGTTTTTTTCCTGGCCTTTCTCAGCTGCAGAAGGGAAGACTGCCTCTTCTTTATATTCCCAGATGAGTCATGATAAAAATAGTGTGGCATTTATATTTGTACTAATGCACCTGCAGTATCATCTGTCTCCCAGCTATGAGGCTGCAAATTTCTGCACTTATCAGTGCATAAGTTGAAATGCTTATAAGTCTCTGCCAGCATAAAACATGTCTGCAACTCTGCAAGCTCAGCAGAAACTCTGCAGAGACAGGAGAAAGTGTATGTCCTGAACAGTCCTGAATGATGGGGAATTCATACAACATGATACAAGTTATTCAGATTCACATGATTAGATTTAGATTTAAAGCTGTGTGATTTAAAACTTTTTAGGCCAGTCTCCAATATTTTTATGTTCATACAATATTAGTTCCACACTAATATGTTCGTTTCAGTTATTCTTTTTTTGAGTTCACCTACTTTGTTCTAGATCTCATTTGGCAGTGCTAGTTTTAATCTCCAATAAAAATATTTAATCATAATTTTATAACATTTAAAATTAATTTTCAATCTACTGTGCCACACTAAGACATCAACCTTGACTATGCTTATTTAAAATTAATAAATACATAATTGCTGGATTTTGTTTTTGGCTTGATTCTGTTTTGTTCACTGACACTGTTCTTGTTCTTGTCCCATCCCCACAGGCTCAGCCTGTGGTTCTGTTTGATTCTGTTTGATTCATACTCTGTGCAGCTCTGTCCCTGGGCCCATGAGCAAACTGCGTAGCTTTCAGTTCCAATACACAATTTTTGCTTCTGACTTCTTGCTAACTTAAAAGGCTTGCTGATTCTGGGACACATTCTGAGGATGTTTTCAAAACCATTGTAAGTTACTTTGGAACCTCAACCTAAAAATGAAAAAGAGTTTGACAATTTTGAAAATTCATTTCCTCTTTTATCTTCTGTGTAACCTTATTGCTTGCTTCACGTTCAGTTGTCGAATCTTGATGCACGCAGCAGAAATGCATGTGGAGATACTCAGCTGGTGGATTCAGTAAGTGTAGATCCTGCTTACATAAGTGAAGACTCAAGGGGGAAAAAACCCTGACCTTTAGGGACGCTTTAAATTTATGTCACGATCTCAGAACCTCCTCCAAGTTAACAAATTGTATTTTAGAACTGTGTTTGGTAATTATTGCATTCATACCTCAGAAGTAAGACCCAGGCATTATGGTTGGTTGGAATTCATCTGAATAAATAGCAGTTTGCCACATTCTTAACAAAAACATTATTCATTAGAACTATTACGTATTAGCAGCCCTGAATAACATTTGGCAATAGCTTTGGGTCTGTGTTACTAAAAGGTCCATAGACGCATACAAATTGCTCAGTGCGCTAATATAAAACAGGAGCAGTAATGAAATAGTAGAGTAAGTATTAAGCTCCAGGACTGCAGTTTTATTCTGCAAAATGTTCCTCTTGCAATTTGTAAACATCTTAGAAACTCGGGTGTTTTTAAGCTATTTAATGATTGTTAGTCATAAGACTTGATTTGTATTTGCTGCCTGCCCCTCTCCATCTGCAAAAGGCATTAGTGGCAAGCTGAGTTGGTCAAATGATTTTCAGGCATTGCAACAATAAGCCCTAGGTACTTCAGAGTTTTTAGAACACAGATTCCTGCAGGTGGCTATTCAAAAAACCCCTCTGTAGAAAGTAGCTAAATGGGTGCTATGGTTAGCCAGGTGTAGCCAGGAAGAAGAAAAAATTTTCCTTATCCTACACATGCTGTTACAGAACTGGAAGGAAGGCTTCAACAAAAGAATTTCTGGGATGTCAGTATAGTATCTGGACACTTCTGGACATTTAAAAAATTTAATTATGAACTGCTGTGAGATTATTCTACTTCCCAAAGAGCAGAAAAGGCTTCCTAAAGCACTTCCTAAAGATATTGGAAATGCTTACATTCTATATCAGACTAAACTGCTTGCTCAAGATCTTTCAGAAAGCCTCTGAATGGAGAACTAGCTGAATTTTGTTACCTCAAGTTCTATGGTTTATTACTCCAGTTCAACTTCTGAAACTGAAATTAGCACATTCTTATAAAGCCTTCCAGTGATGAAGTATTTAATTGCTGGGAATAACATCACCTCTCTGTATTTTAGAAATGGGTGCTGTCTGGTATTGGTTGTAATAAAGTTAATTTTCTTCACGGTAGCTGGTATAGTGCTGTATTTTGGATTTAGAATGAGAACTTGCCTTCTGTGTTCCTCTTCCAGGTTTCCTGCTCAGTTTTTGCAGAAAATCAGTGGCTTCACCTGTACTTTTGCACTAGCATAATTCAGCTCTAATTCACACAGTATAGTTCACTCCTTTATAGTTAGGCCACAGAATTAACAAAACAAATTTTTAAATACAGCCATGAACAGAATAATGTTGCTGCTTCTTGAAAAGGGGAGAGAAAGAAGGAAACTGCTTGATTAGATGAGACTACCCTTCACTTTGAGATGCTCTTGGGGCCCACGAGGAAAGTAGGTGACACACAGAGCTCAGGTCCCATTCCCTATATTCTTTGGTAAGCAGGCTGGGAGAAGCATAGGTCAGAGCTGCTTCCAACAACAGCTGGCAAAGTCACTGCTTATCTTTTCTTAGAGGGGGCTAACAGGCTGCTCTGAGCAGGAGCTCATCCCTCTGAGCCTCTATGTCCCCTCTTCAGTAGCACAACACAAGGGAAAATGGGACCTCTCCCTTCCTTTCCTAGGTGAGTGTAAAAGCATTGTTGGAAATGGAAGACCTTGGGTTAAAAGGGCAGTAAAAAAGGCTAACAGTGCATGTAGTTTTTCTGTCAGGTGACGATTGATAATTACTGCTCTGGGATCCCTTTTCACATAAGGAATAAAAAAAACCTGAAACAAACAAACAAACAAAACTCCATGGAGAAATAGTTTTTATGGTAATAGATATTCTTTCCTTACCAGACAACATTGATAAATTTTGGAATTCTTTTAAATGAAGTGTGGCCATTTAGAAAATGGTGAGAACTTTGACGTTCCACTTGAATAGTGCTAGTTGCATGTGTCCATATATAGTAAAGTGTCTGTTAGGCACTATTCATATCATATATAACAGATCACCACTGAAGGACTGACAACCACGTAGAGTCTATGAACAAACCCATCAGAGTACTTCTCTCACTGTGCATGGAAGCTGAACAAAGAGCATTGTGCTGCATGGACTAACGTTCAAAAAGAAGGGGTTATAAAAACTGTATTTACCGAGTTTCAGGTTAACATGGGGCACCTGAAGAAAAGAATGATCACAGGTTTGCCTGTCTTTTTGCTGTAGGTAAGAGGGCAGTAAAGAGAAGGAACTATTCATGCTTTCAGCCTGAGTATCATTGAATTTAATGAGAGATGGGTGGTAAAACCTCACACAGCACTTTGAAGATACAAGGGTCACTGTATCTCTTATTCTGTTGAAATGACTGATAAACCAGCCAGGAACTATATATAGTTTTTGAAACAAGTAAATATGTCAGCAATACAGTAACACTGGTATGTTTGGCCAAATAAATCAAAATATTAGTAGAAATTAATTATGCAAAAATGGGACAAGTTATAACTGACTACATGACAGCTGAATTGAGCTGCTATGGGACAATTTTGAAGATGTCGTCATCAATTTGCAAGATGACAATAAATTTAACAAGATTCAGAGCTGGCCTTTAATTCTTTTTATTTAATGTACTTGTTTAAAAATGTGGCATTAGAAAGCACCTATCTGAAGTGCTCTTTGATATTCATTCTGGACATGAGCCAGCAATGTGTGCTCACAGCCCAGAAAAGCCAACATTTTGCTGGGCTACATCTAAAGCAATGGCCAGCAGGTCAAGGAGGTGATTCTGCCCCTCTGCTCTGCTTTCGTCTCCAGCTGGAGTGCTGCACCCTGCTCTGGAGTCCTCAGTAGAGGACATGGACCTATTGAAGTGATCCAGAGGAGAGCAATGATCAGAGGGATGGAGCACCTCTCCTATGAGGACAGGCTGAGAGAGTAGGGGCTGTTCAGCCTGAGGAAGAGAAAGCTCGAGGGAGGCCTTACTGTAGCCTTTCAGTACAAACACAGGGTTTATAAGAAAGGTGAGGAAAGACTTTTAGTAGGGCCTGCTGAGATTGGACAAGGGGTAATGGTTTAAAACTAAAAGAGGGTCGACTCAGAGTAGATATAAGGAAGATGAAAGTGATTCATCTTTTGTGATGAGCAATGAAAAACTGTAACCCACAGAGGGTTACCCAAAGAGGCAAAAGGTTGCCAAAGATGCAAATGAAAAACTGTAACCCAAAGAGGTGGTAGATACCTCACCCCCAGAAACATTCAAGGCCAGGTTGTATTCAGCTCTGAGCAGCTCAAATTAGTTGAATATGTCCAGGTCCCTGCCAACCCAAACTCTTCTATGATTCGACTCACAGCACACAAGAAATTACAAACCTGCAGCATGGGTGAACTCAGTCCTTGGCAGCAACATAACAGTGGTGAACAACAAATAATTGCAGAACAAGATATTCTCCCCACAATTAGAGCTACCCAGTTATCAAAGTCAACTTCTCACCTTCTTACCTGCCATCTCCAACACTTCACATGGCTGTTTAACCAGCTTGGCTTTGCCTGGAAGCATTCCCAGAGGCCAAGAGACTCAAGGTACTCAGTACTGCTTGCCTATGTAAATGAGGACAGTGTCAGCTGCTTTATTTGGGTTGGTTTTGCCTGGAGGAAGAACCTAAGGCAGGAAAACTGAGTAAACAGACTCTAAATACAGATTTGCTACAAAAATAATATTCAGACTACACTGGTGAAATGAATGAGGAATTGGAAAGGTTGTTGAGCACTTTCAGCTGACAGAATTTCTTTTTTGTTATTTTCTCCAAAGAACATCGCTGTACTTATTATTTTCACCTAGAGCAGCCACCCAGTGGTTGGTTGCCTGGTTGGTTGCCACATTTCACTATCCTTCATACGAAATCAGAGATTTTTATGGCCATCACTCCCTGAGGCTTTCTTAGAACTTGCCTCTCCAGATGAGTTCTTGAGCAAAAGTGGAAATGTCACTGCAGCCATGACAGCCCAGGGGAAGATTTCTAGGGAGTAATTTTTCTTTAGACAAACTGGTAGAGCTGGAAAAATAGGGCATTTTTTTGTGCACCACAGTTGTTCTGCTCTGAAGAAAACACATTTGGCCATTTGTGTGTATTGAGCTTGACAGTTTTTACACAATGCTTCTTTGAGTCTTGTCGTTAAATACTACCCTGGTTATGCAGAAGTAGCCATCAGTGTCTTAGTCCTCCATTAGTGTTCATATGAGCCTGTTCTTTACTATAAAAAAGGTGGTGAGGGATTCATATTTATTGTGCCTGAGTGACTTGAATGACATTTTCTCAGTTTAGAAGCATCTCCACTTGCAGACTCAGCTTGGGATCTGAAAGTCAAGCTGTGCATTTTCTGGCTCATACAGCTTTGCCATTAAGGCTTCATTACATCAAATTCTACTCACAATTAAACCTTTGCAAATAAATTTTCCTCTGAGTTTGCAAAGGAATAGTTGAGGAGGCAGCATTTTGGTCCTGGAAATAAAAAATATTTAACAAGTCTTTTGGTGCCACATCAGCCAGAACAGAAACCAGCTTTTTTCTCATACCTTTGTCAGCATTAGGAAGTGAAAGAAAAAAATGTTGTAAAAATTCATTTTAGTACTAAATACATTGGATAAATATACAGACAGGGAATAGATCAATTGAGTGAAAGGATGCAACTTATTGACAGTCGCTTCCCAGAATAAAGACACATTTTAAGAAAGACACAAGTGTGTTGGAATAAAGAATTTTCTTTTATATATGAAGGTGAGTCAAACTGTCTTGGGACTTCATTTGCTTAACTGACAGGCAGAAAATAGGATTCTGGCTAGTACTACAGCTCCTCTAGTTTCATATGGGAGTTGAAATTGAAAGTAATAATGAACTGTAATGTTAATCACTCCTTTATTAGAACAGGGACTGAGGATCAAGGGGCCTTAGTTCTTTCTTTGAGTCTTTCATTGAATCCTTAGCTGATCTGAAAAATATTAACTGAAATATTATTTTGATGGTACCAACCACAAAATGGTACTACTTGGTCCTGTCCCACAGTGTCAGGGCCAGGCTAACAGCCTGGACAGCACAGCCAGCAAAAGAGGCACATATGCCCATATACAAACAGGGCATCTCTTTACATTATTTCTCACATAAGCACAGTACCAAGACATAAGTCTACTTGTAGAAAGTGCAAAACACAATTTCAAAGCACCTGGTGTCTGAGAAAAATGTTCGATGGTTCCTGCCAGTCCTGATATTTTTTCCTATGGCAGCATCTCTGTTTCCACAATAATTTTTTTCCAGATCTAGTGTGATAACCAGGGCAAGCTGCTAAAGGGCCTACTGTGCCTACTATGCAGGACACGTCTCCCACATTATGAAGGAGGTTTAACTGTGTTAAAAATGGAAGGACTTTGTTGTCCTGGGAACCCATATCACTGGGGACAGTGGTGAGCACTAACAGACTGAGGGAAAATTTCTTAATTCATCACTGTTGTTTCCTGAAGCTGCAGCAGCAGCAGATGCTGCATATTATGACTACTTTCAGAACAAAGCTTTGAGCCAGGCTTGAGTCCTAGCATTGTTCATCCCTCTCAAAACTCTTCCCAAGCACTGACAGCTAAGTTGGATGTCCTGTGCCTCTGAACAAGCAGCAGTCAGTCTACCTGGCACGGCTGCTGCAAAGCTGAGTGTGGTAGTGTTACCCACTGCAAATGGCTCATGTACTTTTTCAGGCTTGTGCAATGGTTAGGCTGACCCACCTGATACTAAGATTTACAAAGAAAGGAAAGAAAACAAAAACATTTCAGAGAAAAAAATATGGTTCTTTGTGCACGCAGCACTTACAAGAAATCCTTTTACTCATTCAGGCCTACAAACTTGATTTTAAAATGCTTTCCAGGAATTATCTGAACCAAAACTTTGGAGGATGCTCATGTTTTGATGCTGTTTCAACTCTCTTGAAATCACATCAACCACCTGCCTTCCCTGAGTCTCTATTAACTCAGCTGGACTCTTTTTGTTTTGGTAAAGTTGAGGATTTCAATGAAAACCAGATGTGCTGTCTGATCCAAACTTTCCTGGGTAAATAAATGCTCACTCTGTTCCGTCCACTTAGTTATAATACACCAAACCACCTCTAATGGAAATGCTTTCACAGGCCATTTAGTAAAAATAAGGTCCCAGTTCTCCTAGAGAGACACTGATCCTCTGTGCTAATGCAGGAAATGGTGGCAAGAATCACTCTACCCTTCTCAGTGCCTGTTCTTCCTGTGTGCTGTGTTGAGGTCTTCGTAGAGGAGAAAAGAACTTAGCAGAGACCATGAAAACCGGGGAAAAGCCTTGAGTGGACTCTGCAGTGTAATTTAGTGTAAACATGAGGAATGTGGGAGAAGATTGTGCATGGAGGAGATTGGAAGAGAGCATGTAGCAGTGCGGATCAATTATGCAGAAGAGCGGGGCCGTATCAGCAAGCAATAACAATAAGAATATTTGGAGACAAAATGTGCTGAAGAGCAGCATTTTCCTGCCTTCTTGGTAGTCCACCTTTTCCCCCACCCTCAGGCAGGGAAGCCAGATGTCCCTGAAAAACAGTTCATTAAACTGATGTAACAAAAGACAATTAATTCTCAGTGGCAACATTTGGTACTGCCGTTGGTTGTGTTCACGTCACAGACACCCTGCCCCATGGCAGCGGGAGGATTGCTGGGATCTCATAAACAACCAGTCAGGTGAAGCAGCAAATGCAGGGTCCCCTGTACACCCTTCATAAAACCACCCTTGTCTTTTACTCCTTCAGCTCTTGCAGTCACCCCTAGAAAAAAGGTGGCAATGTGCTGCTTCTGGTTAGGATGCAAGAGTCAGGAATCTAACAAAACAGTACTGCGGTAATTGAGAGCTGTCTCTCTGGTCTTTGTCCAGTAGACAATGTTTGTGATGGCTTCATTCAGCACTTAACTCAAATTATTTGTATATCAATAAACAATGCTCATTGTTTTAGAGAGAACGTGATAGTCCTTTGTTCGGGGAAGAAATAAGTATTCCAGCTCCTCTCTGCTAAAGAGACTGTGGCTTTTATGGCCATCCCTAAGATCAGTGCTCTTTAGCATGAGACAGAGCTGATCATGGCATTCTTTTAGGAAACCTGTGAAAATATTTTCATTCCTTTAGACTTCCAACATAAACAAATTCTGCCAAACCATGTTTATAACACTTTATACTAAGCAGAACTGAGAATCTTAGAAGACAACAGCAGGTTCTTCCAGGCATTAAATTAAAATCACTTTATATAAAAATTATAAAGAAGATGTATACATTTCATTGTATTCCAATTGTAGTTGACTGCAGTCCACTTGCTCTTGCTGGCAGCTTTTATTTTCAATATTTAAAAAGGCTTATTAAGAAGTTTTGCATACAAATGCTGGCCATCTCCCGGAGTCTCCAGAAGAGCTCCAACAGCAGGGAACAGGCTGAGCTCTGTGAGTGGTGGGCAGCAAGTCTACCTTTGAAAGCAAGGCACTGCTGGCCCTGTGTGCCCTTTGTCTGGGTCGTGGAGAGGCAGAGGCTGCCTGGGCAGTTTTGCTGTGCTCTGAGATTACAGGAGCTAGTGATGGAGCTACCTCTTGTGAGGCAGCAGTTTTTATCCCACAGCTCTCGTTGACTCATGGCGTTAAGTCAGGAAAATAAATTGGAGCTGGAACCTGCACTCCACGGAGGCAAAATACCCCTGGTCAGCTTCAGTGGGAAGGGGCTGGTTGAACTTAAATATATCCAGATGATTTCTTGTACTCTTTTAAGTGACTCTTCCCATCATTCCCTTCCCAAATTTTTGTTTCAAAGCCCCACATGAACCTGATATGTACCAGAGCCTATGCTGGTTGGGATGTATTTTATCTGAGGAATGAAGTATGGGGTGACAGTTACCTTGCCATGCATAATTGTGAGTGATAGGCAAGACCCAAGTTGCCTGTGATGTTTTGTGGGAGAATTTTAGAGCAGAACATTTTTGGCAAGAACAAGGAGGGAGAACAAGGGAACAAATCTTTTCATTGTATGTAATCTCTCAGGGAATATGTTTTTGGAGGCTCATAGAAGAGTTAGGAATGGAGAACAAAGCAGGAAAAAGCTTTATACAATGAAATCCATCATTGGAGGGAGCTCTTCCCCTCTAACCCCTAATTTCATCTTTGTCCCTTGCCTCCAGTGGGACACAGTAAAGCTCAGGGACCAGCAGGGAGAGAGGGCACAAACTCTGTGCACTGCAAACCCTGACAACCTGTCCTCATGGGCAATCTGAGCATCCATTCTCCTCTCGTCCTCACTCAGAGCAGCTCCATTAAAACAGGCATTTGCAAAATGCTGCCTGCTGAAAGCATGAGAATTGATCTCTCTGCATGATATGCCTTAAGGCCAGTAAAAATTAGTTTTCCCATTCTGCAGAGAAGGAAATGAAATGAAAATGGTTAAGTGACTTGCTCAAGATTGAAGAGGGAGGCTTTACTGGAGCTTGGAAGTAACAATGGAAATTGTGCAGTTCATTTCTTAGGATGGATCCTTTCTGAAAGAGCCACACATCTCATGAGACCCTCCCTTCTGCTCAGAGAAGGACAATCACAGCTTTATTCAAAGATGTAGAAGTGTTTGGTGACATTTCTCTTAGTCCTGAAGTCTCAAATCTTTTCAGGCTGTCTGAAAAAAAGCTGGACTTGACTTAAAAACGTGGGGAGCTCTACTTCTCACAGA
The DNA here is from genome assembly GCA_013396875.1 of Vireo altiloquus. NCBI lineage: Eukaryota > Metazoa > Chordata > Aves > Passeriformes > Vireonidae > Vireo > Vireo altiloquus. The sequence continues at coordinate 132,881 of VZRF01002277.1, forward strand.
ACACAAAATCCAGCCCCAGACACCCCCAGAGAGGCCATGAACTAAATGTGGTCAGGGGAAAATATGAAAGGTTTTTATTCTAAGGCTTTTCTTCTACCAGACCCCAAATGCTGGTTTAAAGTTGATAAATTGAAGATTAGAACATATATAGAGTTTTCAACAGATTATTCAGTCACAGTGTATTGAAGGATTTTTAAAATGAGAATTAAATGCATTTTTAGAAAATATGTAATGTCTTCGAGCCACTCTGGAGCTGGAACAAAACATGTTTTCTTTATTTAAAATGTAATTTTTATGGATGCATTAGACTTGGAGCCAGAGAAAACATTTTTAACTGCTGAGGTTTTACAGCCACTCTAGGGTTAGGAAAGAAAGCTGAAAAAATATTCTGCCTGGCAGATTTTTTAACGCTTCATTTAAAAGTAAAATAAAAAATATTGTAACTTTTCCACCTGTACCATAGTTCATCCAAGTGAAAGAGACACCTTTAATTTCATCCCTCTCTGCTGCAATGAGCCTAAATTCAAGATAACTTGTCTTGTGTTAAAAGAAGATGCCAGCGCCGGGCTGAGAACAACAGCAAAGGCACTGGGGCCAGTCCTTGATCCATAACAATGATGAGTCTCTTTGTTCAACTTCAGTTTCTTGCACATAAAATGCAGTGAAAAAGTTCTTCTTTCTATCTGATTCATTTAGGTGTGTTGGGAAGTAATTTGGGCTGTCCCTGTGTCTTTATATAATGCTTTTTGTTGAAAAACCTTCAGAGATACCTACCTTTTGACATAATTCAAGGCAGTCGATGACAGTCTGAAAATCTACTTCTGAAGGTTAAAATATGTTCATTTGCTTAATTAAGTTAAATAGTATAACATCTTGAGTTGTTACAAATGAACAGTTTCCTTCTCTAAGTTTTACTCCAGGAGAGGACCTAAAGAAAGCAAACAGGATCTCCCAAGTTTCAGCATGTTAGGAAGGCACATGCAAGGCCTGCTACATGCATTGCAGAGGGAGAGACACATGCCAGACTTGTCTATAACTTAGTGTCTGGTGAGTCAGAGCTAAAAGAGGCTTTCTCTCCACATTTCTAGGCACATATTTTACATGTTGAAATTCTTGCACGTGGGACCTGAAGATGCATTGGTGAGAGCAGATCCTACAGATGAACATACCTTTTATGAAAAGCCAGAGGAACAGACATAATTTTTGTTTATGTGCAGAAAGACATTAATCTCTTCAGGTGAGAAATTATGTGCTGTTCTCCCTTGATCATATGAGGACTTATGCTGAAGTACTTTAATTTCACACATGGTAAATCAGAAGCCAGGCATCTTCTCCTGCACTTTTTTCAATACAAGGTGGCTGAGATTTTATTTCTGCATAGAACTTTTAATTACATTTCTTCTGAAATGTGCAGGTTCTTGAACTGGGTGGGTTTTTCTGTAGCACTTGGCAAAAGCCCATTCTCACCGTGTGATTGTGTAGCCCACAGAAGCAAAGAAAATAGTTCTGAAAAGAAGCAGGCAAGACCATCTAATCCACTCCTTTGCTTCATGGAAAGATCAATGTTAGCAAATTACACCTCATCTAACTCTCTCTGAAAACAAAAAAATAGGTATGTGTAAGGATGATAAAATTTTTTCTCTTTCAACTGCAGAACTAACTTCTGAGAGGTATTACAGTCCACCGTCCCTCAGGATCTGAGGTCTGTAGCAAGACTTCAGGTAATTCTTTCATCTTTCCATGTCTCCATCTTGCGCTTTCTACGCTGTGGACAGTCTTATTCGAGGTCATGTGTAGATTACTCTTAAAATCAGTAATGAAGACTTGTTTTATTTTGTTTTCAGTTTTCACTTTGGGATTATAGCGTGTTTGCCGAATTCATAGTACAGCCTTTTGTAAAGTACCTGGAGATTTTTTTGCGTTATGAGGGGGCAGAGAATTTTGGTATGCTTTGTGCTTTAGGAGACAACCAAAATTGCCAAACAAGTGCTCATTGAGAACCTCAGAGTCCTCATGATTAAGGGTCCAGACAGATCAGGGAAAGAAATTAAGCAGCTACACGTATGGTTTGGGGAAGATGGGTAATTTGAGGCAAAAGAGAGGGAGGTGGAGGTGAGGAGAGGTCCAGATGGGTAACAGTCTTTAAAGAAAAGGATGGAATACAGAAAGTCAAACCACTGGAAAGGTTTACTGAGAAACTGAAGACAGCCAGAGGAATGAAAGATGTATGCTTTTCTGAGCAGAATTTTCAGAGAATGGTGAGAAGAGGATGAGGTTTGTTGTGGGAGCACCATGGAAAATGGGAGACCCATGGATTTCAATTACGACGTGACTGATGCCTTGCCTGAAGACCTGCTGCAAAAGCTGAACCCGGGACCTAGAGGAAATGGCAGCCTGCATCATGGATGGACATCCTTTGGAAAAATAAAATGAAGGGAAAAATAGGGAGAAAAGCAGAGAGACAGAGATTTAAAAGCAGCAGCAGTGAAGGGACAAGGCAGAGTACTTTTGGAGTTACATATTAATGTTGTCTCCTTTGCAGTAAGTGCCAGAACTGCTCAGCTTTTTCATGGTTCTCACACCTATTCTGCTCATGAGACAACACTTTAATATCACCAGATGTAACCCAGATGGTACATATTAATTTATATATGGATGCTGGAAAATACATATATACTTTGCATTTGAAGTCTTTTAAGTATGATTTTTATATTCATTTGAAAATTGTTCATTTTTATTTGAGCCATAAGGCAGCTAAAATACAGCTCCCAGGTGAACAAAAATTTATCTATTCTACCCTGAATGATTCCAGGTTTCTGTGAGACTACTTTCAAAGGTGTGTGATCATTTCAGAAATGATTCTCACTGGCTCAACAATGCGTTACTGTCAAACGTCCATTATTATGCTGAATGGAAATGTTGGGGAGATAAATTTAGAACATCTTTCATCTCATTTTCAATATTAACAACTGTTCCGTATACTTGCCAGCAGACCCAAGTGTGTGACAAAGTAGAATGCCTTTATTTAAACATTTAATTATTTTTCTGAGTCAAACTTGATTTAATAAGTAATGATAATTGGAGTAGGACATGATCTTTAGATAATCAAGCAATGGAGCTCACTCATCTGAGAGAGCAGGAAGAAGTGGTGGTGGCATTTGTCATAATAATCTATGCAATATCAGCACCAGTATTTCCCCAGTGTTTGGAAATACTGAGAAAGGGTGATGAAAAAAGAAGAAAATATACAACTACCAGTAGAATATCAAAAAAGTATTAAAGAACTATCTATGCTTCTTTGTTGGTAGCTCCCAGTTGCTTCCATCTCTCCGCTCCATTTCTTCTCTGTTTCTATCCCAAAGTGTACACCATTTCTACAATTGTATTTTCTAGGTTCAAATCTGGACTCCGAAGTGCTGTATTTCTGTCAGAGATGGACCTTCGGCCTTGTAGAGCAACAAGGAAAAAGTAAGCACTTAAAAATATCAATAAATAAATACATTAATTTATAAAGCACTAACACACAGAATGCTATTATTTCTGTTGCATTAAAGTGGTCATACAGACATAAACACAAAACATGAATTTTGTACCCTTAAGAGCAACTGGAAAAGGAATTTTCAGGTTATTCTTATCAATCATTGCCACAGATATGCATTATTCCACTAGACTAGTGAAAATCCTTTCCTGCAAAGACCACCTTTCCATCAACAAAGCAGACAGTGAGGGTGGTGCAAGGGTGGAAGGCAGATTTCAGTGTGTGTATCCGAAATGCTCCCCGTGGGATGCTCATCTCTGCTCCCAACTGCTTCTTTCCCAAAGTTCCTCCAACCTCAGACTTACTCCTTTCCTTCCCATCAGCCCATTTAAAGTGTCTTCACTCCGACCAGCTCCTCTCCCATAAGCATTCTGTACTTATCAAAGGTGGTTGGTTCTCTTTTCACATCTACTAAGTGCAAATTTCCATTCTTATTTGATGCAAATCCAGACAAAATGAAAAGTATTCAAAAACATTGAGCTGTGCAAGTGGTTTGCATGATTACACTAGAATAAATAGGGAAATTACAAATCATTCTTGCTACTTCAGGATGGAAAACACTACTAGTTCTACATCTTGGGCAGAAACTTCTCCTACAAGCATATTGTTCTGTTACTGCCTGGTGCAAAAATATTACGCACCTTGAACAATTTGCTGTTCGGTGCTGTCAGAGAACAGCCACTGGATTAGATGAATTGTTGATCTGATGAGATAGAACAATGCCTTCAGCCACTGGATTAGATGAACTGTTGGTCTGATGAGATAGAACAATGCCTTTACTCCATCCCATGGGTCCCATAAGTAATCTCCTAATTAAATTATATTTAGATACTTCTTGTAAGCCACTGCTACTTCCAGTTGTTATTTTCTGATTTCTTTCAGGTTTGTGGCATTTGGCATTTACAGCTTCCTTTTGGTAATGCCAAACTCCAGCAGAGTATTTTAGGTTTATTCGTAAGGCACAGCCATATCTGGAGAAAGTATCAAGGGACTTCCCAGCAGTAGACAATTAATGACTATTAAGAGGACTGTAAGGTATCCTGCAGTAGCAATGGCACACATTTTACAGCAATCACTGCCCAGTGCTTTGGAAACAGTCTCTCTCCTGTTATACTGCTGCCTGTTAAATATCTTGGCATTTATCTCACAGCAGAGACCATTCGCCTGTGCCAGGGTTCTGTTCCATTGACAATGCCTCTTAATTGCCTTGTTGTTTAAATAAACAAGACAAGATAATTAAGCGATAATGACAAAGAAATAGGATGTTAGTGATAATGGGTGGTAGATCTCTCTTCCACTCTAACTTCACCATCTAGAGCAGCCCAAACTCTCTGCCTGTATTAAAATCTCACAGCAACCTTCTGAATTTTGAAAGGGTCTTTTTTTCCTTGCTGTTTGTGAAAGTGAAAAAGTCTGGAGGAAGAATTCAAGACTGGGAAATTGAGAGGATCAGGTGATGCAAAGGTTTTGGAAAAGCAGGATGTAACTGTGGCACAAAGAAAAGCAGTTCTGCACGAGGAATAACCCATCAGGAGGAGCTGCCTGTTTGCTGCTCCAGTGTTCCTGGCAGTCCCATAGGGGCTGGTCCCAGCTAATCTATTTGTGCTTGTGACCAAAGCTCTTCAGCCATGCAGTCTCCCCAAGGGCTGGGCAGCAGGAATGCCTCCCTGCTGATGCCAGCTACCTGGGCTGCTGTGCCACATGCTCTTTCTCAGTGTCCCTGCTCACGCTTCACCTCACTACTCTCCCATACTGGGGGCTAATCAGAAAGGATGACTTTGAGCAACTCTTTAGGCAATGATTAACCAAAGCAGGATTTTCATCTATTTGGCTCTAGGAACAAAGCAATTTTAAAGTGTATTCAAACAATTGGGACATTAATGAAATAGACTGGTGGTCTTCCGTTCATTACCTTATTTCCTCAGTTGGGGATAATAGATGGAGATACAAATCCCAAAAGATTTGATGCAGAGAAGCCTGGGAGTATTTTTCGTGTCTGAGATCATTTTTTCTGACAGCCTACTAAGAAGATAGGAAGACTGCAGATGGACAGATCTCATTTCTTTTCTGAGATTTTTGGTTTATTTTGGTACTTATTGGTGTGTAGTTGACAGAGACCAGTTCTGCATGATGTCATTGTACATTTCAAGGTATCAGAACAATCTGTTCTGGCAGAAACACGTAGCTGAGCAAAGAGTGGTAGTGAAAAGAAAGAGAACTTCCTTTGAACTTCTTTGAAGTTCCTGTTCTCTCTCCTGGCTTCCAGCTTGGCTGTACACTTTGCTTCAAAGACTAAAGCAGTATCATAACAGATTTGCTTCCAATTTTCTCAGTTCAAACATCTTTCCTGCTGGTTATTGATATTGATCTGACAAGCTCCATGAGAGGTTTTCAGTGCATTCTCAAAGCACTTGTGTTGGCCTCAAACTGCTTAGGCTATTTGAATGTAAAAAAAAAAAAACATCATGTAGACCAAGGGCCTGCTTTTGTGTTTGTCCTAGGACAGATTACACCTTACCAAGAAAGTTTTAATACTGGGATTAAAAAGTGAATTTTTGAGACAGGTGTGCAATGTTTGATCCACAGTCATGTCTGCCTATGCCACGAGCCAGGAGCTATGACGGACTTGAAGGACTAGCTATGTAGTCTTGTCTATTACTCAGACACTGAAAACACAAACAGAAATGAAGAGCAATCTTGCTGAATGCTGATTTCTTCAGCTATTAATTATTGGTTTAAGGTCAATCAAAGGAGGGGTTAATTTTGGAAATTAAGGAAATTGGAGAAAGATTGCCTCTACTGTAGCAGTAGATCTACCAAAACACAAATTCTCATCAACACTTTCCAACTGCCTTCTGGCAACTGTCAGGCTGGCCTGGAGCAGATTGAAGAATGAGTGCTAGCTTCAACACAGTTTTAAAAGGACTGAAGTACATACATGATGCTACAGAAACATTAGGAAATTCTGCAGGTATTTTGATCTTTGATTTTTTTGCTAGCCATTATCTTCAGGGTCAGATATCTGGGTTGATGAATAGGTAGTGTCCATAAGGGCTGGGCTTGTGTTAGAGAGGCAAATTATACTGCAGCTCAGAAAAAAAATAAACTGGAATATTTCCATACAGCAGAGTAGGAAGCTGGTTTATTGACATTGAGGAATCTGACTATATCAGTGCCATAGTTTGATGGCAGAACCAAATGTGGAACTTGCATCCTTAAGATCCTAGAGACACACACTGCATGTTTTGATTGCTCTTTAAAGGACAACAATTGGGATACCTTTTCAGGCACTTTGATCAGACAAAATGAGGATACATGGTGCATGTATCACTGATACATATATGACACATCTGTGTTTGTGTGAGCTGGAAATAACAGACAAAAAGCTTGCAAAAAAGGGTGTTACAGCACGCTACCATGCTGCCCACGACAGCATTGCTTTTGTGAAGAAAGCCCAGAAAGACAAATGCCCACTTCTCTGATTTTTTGGCACCAAGAATTGCATTTTTGTCATTTCATATTCATATATTTGATTCTGACTTGCATTTTGAACTTATTCACAGTGATGAAGATATGGGTTCATTTTATTCATGGGAATGGGAACTTACTATGCTCTTATCCTCCAAGAAATCTCCTGAAATAATAGAGTCACTGGGTTTTAAAATAGATGTTGAACACTTCATGAGCTACATATGCCACTATTAGAAAGAAATAAAGAAAAGACAAATAAAATGGAAGCTTATTTGCATCTGATTTACATTATCCTATGAGCATTGATTTAATTTTTATTTCATTCCTCTTAACACTATTCAGATTGCGGACTGCAACCTTGCTGCAAATTTACAGCTGAGTTTCATTGTTCATTTAATCACCTCAGGTGTTGCTGAAATACAGAACACGGGCGCTTGAAAGATTTCCCCTGAGGTTCGTGGGAGATGCCTGTATCCTGAGGCTGGAGGAGGGGGCCTGTAGATATGTTCTGGCAGTTGCTGCTCTGAATTTTGATGATCATCTGCTGAAAAATTGTATGGGCTATCCTGTGTCGAGACAATCATTGCTGTCTCCTCCTTTTAGTCAGCAATTTGTCTTCACGCTTACTACTTAGGCTATGCCTTTTTCTTCTCCATCCCTAGCCCCTTGCTTCGGCTTAAATATTTGCAATAATTCACATTTCCCTCTCCCTCATTCCTCTTGTAGGCAGGAAGAAACACAGTGTCAACACTGTGCAGATGTGTTTTAAACCAGCAGAATATTTTGGTGAGTTTGATGGTGAGTTGTGAAATCTTTGTGGTTAGCTTGCAACACAAGAGGATTCTTTGATAAACACAAGTAACTGGAGTTTACCATGATGATATCTTTGTCCGGGAATGTTTTTCTTTCCCTTTCCTGCAGCTTTGCTTTCTCTGGTTCAGAGAGTCAAAAAGTTAACAGTCTTGGGCAATGGGCAGTACTATCCATGATTTGAAATTCTCTTTTAACTAATACTTTCTATTGTTTGCTTAAAATCTACTGTGTCTGCAAGCAACCCCTCCTATAGAATTATTTACCATTGAATATTTGCTGAAAACAAACACAAAAAGCATTATCAGGTTCTAAATTAATATGTTTAAAAATTTAAATAACTAAGAGTTACAAATATTTTGAAATCTTTCTTTAGCTGTAATCTATTGACATAGGCTTAAAAGAATCTTGTGGCTGGAAGCTCTGATGTTTCCTTTTGAATTTTTCAAATTAAGTTTTGTTCCTGATTTTTGGACAGACGAAATTGTGATGGCATCATAATGAACAAATGAATGAATACATAAAAATGTAAAAATTTCCCCTTGGGCAACAAATTTGCTCATATTAGTGCTGGAAGAGAGGGTTAAGTGCTATGTGACAGAAACTGTATTAGCTGTTGCAAAAGGAGCTACTCATTTTGATCAACAGCAAAACATTTGCCTTCGAATCTCCAGTCCCAGTTGGAGCAGCAACCTTTCCCCTATAATTAATTTTTGTGTGCTGTAGTCCATTAGAGAAGAGAGTGACAGCCTCTGGACACAGATTACTGTCTTAGGTATGGCCCAAAGGAACATTATGGTCTTAATTAAAGGTGGCTCAATATGTCAGCCATTGAAATAGTTTGAGCATTTTTAATACTGTGTCAGTATCTAACCACCTTAAAAGAATTCTGGTAGCAAGCAAACTAAGTAATTTAAAGGCAGCTCATGTTCTCTGTAAGTTTTGCAGAACTGCTATTGGGAATACTTGATAATTTATGAAGGCTTACACCACCAAATTAATTACATTTTCCTGATGTCACATGTCTTTTTCATACAAGCTAGCTCTGAATTATAAGTAACAATATTGTCCTTGTTCATTCCTTCAGTACAGGAGACAGCTTACTAATAACACCGGTAGAATTCAGTTGCTGTATTTTAGAAGAGTCATTTATTAAACATTGCTACAGTTAAGGTGGTATATGCTCCTCTAACATTAACCCTGATTTCTGCTGTATATATTACTGCATCTCAGTTCTGAGCCTTTGGCATGGGTTTGATTTGGGAGTATTTTTTACGGTTTAGAAAAAATAAGTTCTGAGGAAATGACCAATGCAGAGACTTGCTGTGATATGCAAGAGGTACCAACACCATGCACTCTTACTGTGTTATGTGGGAATGAGGTTATATTTCAAGCCGCTGTTCTGACAAAGAAAATAACCTTGGTGTCCTTACAATAGGCAACTCATTATCAGTGGGCTTCTTCTGAGGTCCTGCAATCTCAATTGCGCTTGGGTTTTGCAAAGCAGATACTTCTTGGAAAGTCTGACAAACTCTCCTGATGTGGTTGGTTTAGAAAAAAAAATGAATGTTTTTCGATTTTTCTTTAAATTAAAATAAAATCAATTTGAATAGGGGGTATATGAATATAGCTAGCCTCTGAACTTCAATCAGCGGGGAGATAAATAAATGGACCATTTATTTTCTTTAATAAGATTTTAGAATATCGAAACTTTATTTGTGCTTCTTCCATTTTTTTTCTGATTTATATCAAGATGATAGAAGAGCATCTAGGGCTGATTTTGGAACAATTTCAAGTCAGTGATTTGAACAATGAAACTATTTTTTTCCATGATTCACTATTGAAATAAGAATTAGATAGGTGATGGAATTCCAAGAGGAGAATTTTTCACAGGAAATCTCATTTTTCTGCAATTCCTTTAAATACTGAAGTTTGATCTCTGAAAGAAGAACACTGTTGTGAAGTTACATCAGACTTTGAGCAGGACTGGGGTGAAAAGACCCTCTTTTACCTCAATTATTGGATAATGCAACTGAGAAAATCCCAAAAGGTACTATGAAAGCAGTATGTATACATGTGCCCTTTTTGGAACATGATGGAGGATCTTGCATTCTCTTCCTAGAAGGGAGAGAAAACATTATTGTACAATGACACTACAATGTCAGTGCAGGAGGAATAACTTTGGAGCTCACAGTTCTCCAGCACTCAGGCTTAACACTTTTCCCAGTGAAGTCTTCTGCACCAGTGTTTTCCTTTCTGATTATGGAACATTATGGAACCAAGCTTTACCTTTCAGCTGTATCAGTCACATGTGTCTTAAAGGTCAGCTTCCAACCATTACTGATTCTGCAGAGAAGACTATGATGAACTAACAGTGAATTATGTTTTCTGCTGCATTTAGTCTTCAGCTCTGAGTAATGTTTGGTCATCTTCACATTATGTTAAGTACAATGGATATTGAAGGCCTTCCAGGTAGCAGCATCTGGTTGTGCTACTTTACAGTACAAAAATTGCCTCAAGGAACTAAGCCTCAAGTAGTTCAGCATCTGTTTCAGGTTGTTTCAAGAGATGGTATACTCCTTGTAAGCTTGCCCATGAAGAATTCTTACATGGGCTTTGATAGCAGAAACATTTTTCTGCTTTTTCTGCAGCACGCAGTTAGAAGTTTACTTTTACAGTAAGTATTTCTTTGTGCTCTGAAATTTAAATCTATCTGGAAGTGGCTGGTGAAAATTTGTGTTGATTGAACATCAGAAATAGTCTAAATACTTGCAAGGGCAAAGGTATATTAAACAGCCCTTCACCCAGTCAGGACGTTTAACTATAGTAGTTCTGATCATGTTTTGTCTCCATCTCTGCTCAAAAGTAGAAGAAATTCACATCTTTGTCAGCCCATTTAGAAATTTGCCGTCTATTCTCACCCTGTCTTCTGATAGTACTGATATCCTTTAATTTCTCTTTACTCAGAGTAAAATTCTCTATAACAGTTGCACATCAGACCTTCTTAGAAGACATTTGGATTTCTGACAAAAATGAGATGCTCCATATTTCACTCTGTCTTGAACCAATGCCTCCTGAATTTACAGAGTTTGCATACTCCAGATTGATTTATTTTGAACAAGACCTGAAATCTAACAAATTGGAAAGAACAGCAGTTAAATGTTATTGTAACTTTTAGTGTACAAATATAAATTGTTAACTAATGGCTGCCCTGGGTCAGGCTGTATTAACTGGGAACTACGAGATGGTGCTGCCATTACTGACCTGTTTAATCTAACTAGGCTCAGCAAGCAAGAAAACACTTTGCCTTCCTCTGCTAAAGGGGCAATGAGAAATGATTCAACACGAATCACTCACTCTGTTGTTTCCCAGCACATTTACAGCAATGTGCTATTTGTTTTCAAAGTGTCAGGAAGAGCTACATCCTCTTATTGTCTCTCTTTCAGTACCTCCAGTGGCTGGGCAACTTTACCTACTGGGATATTCTTTATAAAATGTAGTTATATTCCAAGCAATTGTCTGACATAGAAAGTGCTGAGAAAGAAACAATGTGAGATCTCTGATGGTGGCATGTCTAGACTCAACACTGCAGCCAGACCAGTGCATATCATGGAAGCTCTTGCCATAAGTTTAATAAATAAATTTAATCCCACACTTGAAAGGGAAGGCCAGAGTGGCTGGGTATTTGCCAGCCACATCAGGATGAGGATAATTGTCTCAGCTCTGTACATAGTCATTGTAGTCCTTCTTAGAGCCACACAATATTTGGGGTCCAGATCTGATCCCTGAGAAAACAAACAGTCACATTGTATCAAATGTCTCCAAGGGTTATCATACAGGTCTTGTGCTGGATCTTTCTGGAAAGCCTAGAAGGTAATTACCCTCACCTGCCCCCGTGCTGAGGTTCTGTTGCTCCAGCTGCCCCTGTCCTGTGGATACAATGATGAATATGTGCTGGTCCACATGAGCAGAAGGCTGCTGTGCTGATTTTCAAAATCTCCCCTGTTCCCCCGTGTCAGTTCTTGTCTGCTGGTGCTGCTGTGGTACAGTGGGAGGGAGCAGGTGCCTGAGCCTCAGGGCCACAGCTCCTGTGCTAGCACTCTGAAATGCCCAGCAAAGGCAACTCTGCTGTGGCCGAGGGTGCTGCTTGGGGGTGTTCAGTGGCACACACTTCTGCCATCTCTGCTGGGAGTGGTAACTGCTGGCAGATGACTGTGAGCATCTAGAGATCTCTTTAAAATGTCCCAGGAAATTCTCCATGAGTTTTTTTGTCAGTCTTTGCATTGTGCCACCCTCATTAGTTTCCATATATTGCTTGTCGTAGCCCAGGTGAAACTGCTGAATGAAAGGGGTGTCTTCTGTGGTAAAAAGAACATTAATCTCTGTTGGATTGTGATTTCATTTATCTACCCATTAGCAAAAAAAACCAAACTTAAGGTGTGTTTTCTCTCGAGATCACTTGAGACTCATAATAAACGCATAATAAAATGTTAAGATGGTCGTTGTTGTTACAGTGAATTAATAAATAGCCTGTTGGCTGCAATGAAAGAGGAGCTTAGAATAAACTGTTCCAAGAAATAGCATTGATATGTCCATATCAACCCTGAAGGAATCAGAAGGGATGCATAAGAATCAAATCTTTTCCTGGAACTAACATACAGTTGCTTTGAGCACGCACGCTCACATGCAGAGTAGCATACAATCCTTATTTATTGCATTTTCACCAAGGAGTACTTCTAAAATGTCATGACAGACAGATCTGAAAATACATTATTTATCTGGAAGCAGAATGAATTTGATGTGTTATGTAGTTTGAGTGAAGATGTTCCTGTTTTCACACACCGACAACTGGTATTGATTTGATGCATATACAGAATAAGCTTCTTCACAGCTGTTTAAACTGTGCCCTCTATAAACTTCCATGAATATTTAGATTTATGTTGCCCTTATCATCACATCAATGCTATTAGGAGGGTTTTTGATACTCAGGGAAGTGGTTTGGTTTTGCTGGGTCTGCATGAATTGTGTTTTAGGAGAACTCCTTTGAGTGGGAACAATCTCGTTTTAAAGTGTCATGTGTGATCTGAGCCTTAGAGAGATGCTGGAATGGACACGGAGATATTAAGCAGTTTGGTAATGCCTTTGTGGTAAAAGAGAAGGCAGCATTTTGGCCTTCTAGATTCTGAGGTTGCTTTCCAAGTTTTATTGGTGTGTCATAGTTTACTACTGGCTACTCCATACACAGCATACTTTTCACATGGTTTGCACAGAATTTTAAGAAGAAATGAGGATTTCATCAAGCCTGTTGTGTGGTCAAAATGTACTTCATTACCTTTAAACTCTGTGCTAAAGTTGAGTTGACTATGCACAAGTAGCTGATTGTTCCAAAGCTTTTGACAACTCCTTGCTAAAAGAAAAAGCTGCCACTCCATTTGTTGTGTTCTTTAGTTGTATTACTTTATGCTCTTTTCTGTGACAATTTTTCTTTACCGTTTATTTTTAGTTTAACTAGAAGACCACTGGCAATGTGCAGCACAAATAATTCAAGTCCCTTCGTGGTTCTACCATGTCTCTTGTCAGCGGGAAAGAAGTGTTTGAGAAAAAAGGTGAAAGTCAGTACCAGTGTTTTTCCCTCATAACAGTCCAACCTGAGAAGCTCTGAGCACAGCAGCTTTGCTGAGAACTGCCTGACAGACTCTATGAAGATTTGTCCTTTATTAATGTTTCTGGTCTGTGGGCAGTTATGAAGAGGTCAGTGGTCTCCCCCGCCATCAGACAGGGAATGAACCTCTTGGGTTCAGGATGAGCAATTCGCTTTTCCTTCTTGAAATGATGGATGAAGAGGAGAGAAAGTCAGATTTGGTCCTGCAGGTTAATCTGTGGGGCAGTCCCAGTGGCAGAAACGCAGAGGTGTCATAGTCTCACAGCACTGCTCTTGGAACCATAGAAGCCTACTCTCTTCTGAGTGCACAGCCTGCTGATGTGCCTCAGTATCCTCTCTATTGCAGCACCATCACTCAGAATGTTTGAATTTGTAATAATCTGTGCTTTCAAATGTCTAGTCATAGAGCTGAATACTCTGATGGAGCCAGCATCCTTTGGTTGGAGGTAAAGAATGTGGCATTTGGGCATTCCCATGGGATGGTGACCAGGTTATCCTGTGCTTGGCTCTGCAGTGCAACGTGTGGCTGTTGGGTTGGTGAAGGAGTGCCTATGCTCAGTGACCTTTTGATCCTTCTGCATCCTTCTCTGCCATGCTTTTTCTGCCCTGCTGCCAGGCATCATGGAATAAGCAAGTGGGAAGAGTAAGATCCCTGGCCAGCAAGCTCCTGTTTGTGTGCTGGGGAAAATCCACCTCCAGCCTTAACCATTGATGAAGAGCATGGTCATTTCAGAATTACTCCTTATACATTGATTTCTGGTGGATTCGGCACCATAGAAATCTTCCATTCTTAGTCTCTCACCTTTCCTTCTCCTCTGCATTTGGACAGAGAAGGATTTCTTTCTCTTGCTGGCTAGAGGAGGTGAGGTCAGAAAGAGAAAGAGCTTGGGTGGCCAAGTCACAGGTGGCAAAAGAGCTGGGGAGGGTCTCCAGATGGCTGATGTAAGGGTTCATAAAGTGATGGGGACCCAACCTGCAATGTTCCTTTAAACCTAAATGTTTGTGTGTTACCAAGCCATCATATAAAACTATATAAACATTTTCACATGTTGAACTATAGATTAACTGTGGAGCTTATGATGATAATTAAAACCAAAAACACAACCTATTGTGAAAAATTCCCCATGCACATTTAACAGTCTTACAGTTGGGGAAAGGCATTACTGAGTTTCTCTTGAAAGTTGTTCGCTGAAGGTCTTGCAGGATTGAATGTCACTATTTGTAGAATTTGGAGAATGTATTTCATTATTTCTGGAGGTATTGTTTAGATCAGGATTTTTTTTTTTTAATACTTTTCAAAGTGAAAGAAACTGACATAGGAGTTTGGTATGATCTGTATATAAGATTTCATATCAAGTGCTTAGACAGGAAACTTTAATTCATGATTATTTCAAGCCATTAAGAGCATTGTAAATCTGCAGGGGTGGGGAAAAATGAGATTTCAAAAGTATGTTTTATTTTGGGCCTGTAACTTTTTATTTAATTCTTGCAACAGCAAGACAAATGTTTCTGAATGTTGCTTTAACTATCTTCCTTTGGGGACAGTTTGTCATGTTTGTTTCCTGTGCCACAAACTTTTCCGTGCAACACTGAGTCTACAGCTGGCTGTCAGATCTGAGTGAACCAGGAGGTTTACTTGGGCTGCTGCTGTTCCATGATGAAACACCAACTACTCTGAAATGTAATAGCCACATCAGCAGCTGAAGAAAATAAAACTGGACCATGAATAATTACTTTTGTATGTGTATTTTTCATTTTTTTTAACAAGTCTCATAAATTTTTAAAAGTTTGAGATGTGTTTTTGCATGTTGGTGGTAAGTGAGACTAGAAATGAGGCAAGCAGCAGTATCCTCTCCAAAGTGGTCAAGAGGCCAAGACACAGAGGTCATGACTCCTACCAGCAGAATAGAGATGGGAGAGTAGTTGCCTGATGTATGTAAAAATATTACCTGCAACTCAAAATTAGTCTTTCTCCAGCCTCATCGAAGTGCTTGTATTCTAATGTCATACTTCACTGATCTTATCTATTTTGCTGATATTTCTGTTTTTAATTTTGGGCCTAATTCTCCGCTAAAGTTATGCCTGGACAGTGCAAAGTGGCACTGCAGGGGAAAGACCAGCTCTGAGCAAGCAGCAGTATCTTCATTGCCCAGCACTGCATTGTGCTGCCAAAATTTTTTGCAACATTGGGGATGCCATAATATAAGCCCAGTGTAGATGGGGCTAGTTTGGGGGTCTTTTCACCAAGGAGTAGAGATATGCCTAAACTACAGCAGTAGCAGCCCAAACAACGGTAGCAGAAGTTTAATGACACAGGGAAGCTAATAAAAATACCAAAGTTGGTAGGATTTTTTCAACAATCAGAAGTGTTCAAAATTAGACATATTGAATAAATAAAAAAGAATGACTTGAAGTGTCATAGGTCATGTTTAAGATTGAAACAGAGAACCTACATTATTTCAAGAGAATAAATTCTTAAATATTTCTTTGTTTTAAAAAATGAGCCCTTTATCTGCCATAAAATATTTTGTCTAAATTGTTGATCCTATTTTTAAATTTTGTTTTATGCAGCATTTTCTTCTCTGTTGAGTTTCTGAAATTTTTCAATTTTTTGTTCCATTTTAG
The DNA here is from genome assembly GCA_013396875.1 of Vireo altiloquus. Taxonomy (NCBI): domain Eukaryota; kingdom Metazoa; phylum Chordata; class Aves; order Passeriformes; family Vireonidae; genus Vireo; species Vireo altiloquus. The sequence goes on from VZRF01002277.1 coordinate 148,987, forward strand.
ATTCTTCATAAAAAAATCATCAAAAATAAGCAAAGCCATATTTCTTCCCATTAATTTTTTTTCACACAAAAGTTAATATTTTAAGAAATTGACAACAGTTTTTGTGAAATAATTACACTTCAGGGGAAAAAAAAAACCTTACACGCAAAAAAGGAAGTGATACTTCCATTAAAAAAAAGACATGATGTTGAATTCTGAGCAGCTGCAATCCAAAACAACACCTTGCAGAGTGTTGAGAAATTATAGCTACAGAGTCAGCAAAACACAGGTGTAAAGGGCTCCCTCTGTGGAGCACAACTAACTGCAATGTTTGCTGTGTATTTGCATTTATTGGGATGTTGTCTTGGGAAATCTTGCTGGCAGTCTTCTCTGGGAACCTGAATTCAGAGTGAGAGAAACATCATGCTGGGCTGTTCAGCTTGAACCTTGCACTAAGCTTGCCCTGACACATACCATTATTATTACTATTATTTTTAGGTCTGGGTTGTGGGGGTTTTTTGCTCTGCATTAATGCAACTAAGATCATAAAAGCAGCATATGCACAACAAAGCTGCTAACCAAGGAAATATCAGGCTTACAGCACTTCTTTGCACCACAGTTGCTTATCAATGAAGCGTGTATATAGCCTAATTAACATAACTGGAATGACTATAATTATGCTATCATTTTGTTTACTTTAGCACATTCTGTTGAGGTATATGGGTAGCAATATTTGTTATTGAAATATTCCCCCTTGCTACACTCAGGCTGTTTAATTATCCTGTTAGTCTCTTTTATTTATGGTGTGATTTAGTTGCTTAAAAGTGAGGAAAGTGTTAAAGTCCACAAACTCTTGGCTTACACTGTCTTCTCTGCTTTGGATCTTGGACACAATCTGATAAAGCTTTGAGTAGTTCTCACTCATGCAAGTAAGACAGTCCTGTTATAATTAATGTCACTATTGTCTTAAATAAAGCTTTGGAGGATAGAAGCCTAAAAATAAAAATAATCGAGAACATGCACAGCTAAAAGCCTTTCAGGCTCCCATTTGAGAAAGTGAAATGAAAGTGAAGCTGTTAGTTTGGGATAGCATTGCCAGACAAAGACAATGCAGAAAAATTATATAAAACATTTCTTTTGCTCTGGCTTAGACTGCCCTACTGAAATGAAGTGGTATCCACTTTTGAAAAAATAAGATGTCACTCCCAGAAATGTTTCAATGAAGGTTCCTAGTGCAACAGGATGATGCTTGCTTCAGCTTTATATAGTCCGTGCAGACATCTGCAGCTTCATGGCTTCAGCAACGGTGTCACCAGTGCTGTGGAGTGACAGCAGCTAGGGAGCAGCAACCACAGCACTTTCTTATCCCTCATGCCCTTGTCTAGGGCAGAAGGAGAAGGGAAGGGCCCATAGGATGTCAATCCTTGCTGACAGGCATTTCTGGAGGTCTGGGATTGTAAATATCCTTGTGATGCTGTTGAGTTGAACTTCTCTCAACCTCATGCACCCACAGCACAGACACACAAAGCCCTTCCCTGGCTCTCACTGACAGAAGTGGTGCCCAACCAGCTCAACCAGCAGAGACCTGGATCATCAGCTCTCTTGCATTTCACCAGGGTTAATGCCTCCCACTTTCTGATGGAGCGCAGAACATTAATAACGTAAGTCATGTTTGTATAGATATATGATTTCCATAATTAGGAATGTCAAGAGTGTATTTTAAGGTAAAACTGTATAAATTATCACAGACATACTGAGTGTGTTGGCAGTTTAACACACCTTTGGGTGTAGTCCAGGGCCTTTCTTCACATTAAAGGACTAACAAAGGTTCTCTCGGGTGTCTTGCTGAGTTTGCTAGTTAGCTGGAAATCTCCATCTTTTGTGCTTTTGATGGAACCAAACAGTTTATGGTAGTGTTTTTATTGGGAGAGTATCTCTTATATGCAAGCTGTCATACTTACAGTCACTTCTAATTGGGAACAACTTTACTTCTCCAGTTGACACACACCACAGATGAAATGCCTTCAGCATGTGGCAGGTCAGAGGTGCCCAAATCTTCCCAGGGATCTTCTGATGAAAACAGGATAGTCTGAAATCTTTCCTTCCTTCTCCCTACCAGCCCATTTGCACAAAGACAATATACATGTCTAATTTAAATGCACCAAGTGTAAAACCATCGAGGGAATTGATTGTAATTTTTTCCTGAAAATTACAGTCACATCACAGTCAAAAGAAGAGGAATAAATGAAGAAGAAGCACATTCCAAGCCCACTGTTAAAGAAGTCTCACAGTGGCTTTGCTCTCCCTCCATGTTTCTTTACCATTCTTGATGAGGAACCATATATAAATGAATAAAGCTTACGTGCAAGATGTCTCTTAGAGTTATGTCAGATATTCCTAATAAAAGCTCAATATGTGGAACTTAATCATCTACTAGATGTTTTTACTTACCAGTTCTTATTTTTATTTAAAATTGTTTGTAGGGCTTCCTAATCACTTGGATCTGATTTAAATGAGTAGACACAAATTCATCTCTGAAGGTACATCATTAAAGTGACACAGTTTTACATAAGAGATGAATTTTATCCACATGTCATATGTTTTTAAATTAAAAAAACCCGTTACTGGAACACAAGCATATATACACTCTCTCTAACCCCTAGCCATCACCATGAAATGAAGAATCAAGGACATAACCTTTGGAGAAAAAAATACATGTGACTCTTTCCATCTCATTGCCATCCCAAGGACTTTAGCACTGAAAGGACATCTGATTCCCTCTCCTCTTATACAGGCACAAAGGCAGAGAGAGGACTGAGGCTCAGAGACAAATATCTCAATGTCCACTGCAAGTGAAGCTTATGCCTTAAGAACAGAAGGATTGAACAGTTATGGCAAGTTGCAAGACTAGTCATGATTTTTATCCATCTTTTGCTCTCATCCTTTGATTTGCTTGTGACATTTTCTCTTATTGCAGCCCATTAGCTGGTAATAGGACCGACACAAGTGTTTTGTTGGCTGTAAAGAGAAGAGACCAAATGTTGTGACATGCTTGCCAGTGACCATGGCTGTACTTGCTGATCCTTGTCTTCCACTTCCTTGCTCCTGTTTCAGACATATGCAAATGTCTTTCTGCTGCTTGTTATATTGTCCTTGAAGTCTAACCTCTTCTATTCCCAGCTTGTCTTCTCTTAAGTACACTGTCAATCATGTTAGGGCTTTCTAGATGTGTGATGGATTAGTGGATTTTATACAAAAAGACATTGGTTTGCTTTGCTAAAAACATATGCTTTAATTTTCCATTGTGATTTCTTAAATTCAGAATGCAGAAGAGGAATCCTTCTGGTTTAAACAGCTTCCTAGTATTTTGCAGTGGTGCTCTGGGAACACAACCTCACAATGCCTGGACATGGGGCCCTGCTGCCTCAGAGATGTGAGACCCTTGCTCCTTGAATGAAGAGAGCCTTTCTGGAGCTCCCAGCAATACCATGCTGTGAATCATTTTATCATCACTGTTGTCATCTAGGGAAGCAAACAGGATTTTACCCTTTATTTTAATGGTGTTCGTACTTGCTGCTTGAACTCTTGCCCTCCCTATCCCTTTTCCTACCATAAACACAGCTTCTGCTCCTCTTCCCTTCCCGTGCAGTCTGTTTCGCCTTTGCCCTTTCTTCTCCTCTTGTACAGCTTGTGTTTCCCTTGTACCGGGTTATCTCAACAGTTTGCATTAAACTCCTGTATTAAATGACATGGCATTTGTGCAGCTGCACACCCCACTCAGCTTTACTCCATACCTTCTTTATTTATTTTGGGTGCAGGTGACAGCAGCGCAGGCTGGAGTCACCAGCTGGTGCTGTCAGGAAGAGCAATACATAAAGTTTTACTTCAACAAGCCTAAACTCCCATGGTCACCAACACCTTGTTTGTGTGAGCAGCCTTAGCTTGGGACCTTGAGACCTACTGCTGTATGCAATTGGGAAACAAGGAGCATCTTCCTTCAAGGAAGGGTATTTTTGAAAAGTACAAGAATGAGTGAGGGACGAAAACCAGGTTAAAGAGAACACAACCTATGTGCAGCTGCCCATGCGTGTGGTTTTGTGAGGATCCCAGAACCCTGTCCAGTGCTGTGGTCAGAGAAGTGCCTGAAACAGGCAAGACAAGAACAGCGAGCAAGGAAAATAACCGCAGATAACCAAAATCATTGCAAGAACAGCTTCTGCCTGACATGCCTTACAGCACTAAGAGTCTTGAATAAAGAGCCTCAAGGTATCTAATGACCACAAGTGGCAGTGGTACATGGTGTACTTACGTGCACACTTCCCAAACATTGCTCTTCTAATGTTGACCACTGCAGTGGTGGAAATATTCCTTCACGTGCGATGCCTGCCTCAAACCACTGCCTTTGCCAAGGACAGCTGCTCTGCCAAATGCTTCTTTTCTTACCTTAGTCATTTCCCAGCAGATGGGAAACTAATCCTTTTCTCATACCAAAATGTCTCTTATAATCCCAAACTGAGACACACCATGAAAATGTTGCATTTTTATTCAAAACCAGCCATTGTTTAATTGTGTTGTTTTTATCAGCAAATTGCTTTCTTTTTAAAATTCCCACATGTGACAAGTCACGTTGTAATGCATTACTTCAGGCTGTATCTTTCATGTTGCATTAGAGTAAGTTGAGCTTAACATGAATTGATGCTTGCAACCTGCTTCAAACATGGCATGTGAAAGATTTGAAATCTTTTTTTCTTTCATTTATATTTTTCTCCCTTTTTAATTTGAAATGGAAGTTAAACAATAGGACTGTTAAAAAAAATAATTAATCAATGCATTTCTTTTTCCTACTTGTAAAAATACTTTGAACTTTCAATTGTTTGATTTCTGCTTTATATTTCCCAACTTACTGAGAGAAAAATCTTCCTAGCAACTGCTAGGAAAAAGTCTTCTAGCAAAGCAGCAATTAGATTGGAGAAAAAATGGTTATACATTCTCTAATAGATGCTGATAACAGAAGAAACAATTTTACTTTTGAAAGATGAAGGCTTATATGACAAAATCCCACCTGATTCCTCCTGATCAGCCTCTTGTGTCCTAAGATATTTTTAATTCTCTAATTCAAAGGTGAACATAGCAACTCTATCATATAAATGAACAGACTTGCCTAACAACAACAGTGAGGAAAAACAAAATAAAAATAACCTGAGTTGTTAGAGTTGTTTCAAATAATTTATCATGTTCAGCACAAAAAATTTACACTTAAACACAGAAAAAAATGCATGTTTTTCTTTGAAAAGTACAAAAGGAATGTTGTAATATTTGAGGTTTTGAGGATTTTTTCCTCCTAGAAAACTGTTTACTCAAGAAATGTTTTCCTGAAACATTTCTGAGCCCAAGGTGGTTTCTCCTGATACGAGTAACAGTATAAACATGTTGGTGCTTGGAGTCTGCCTGAAGAGTTTTCCACTTTCTTAGCTGCTGGTGTTTTATTTTCTCTGAGACTATTCAAAGACTATACAGTCTATAGAGTATAAATTTTTATATTTTTACTATAATCTATAAGTTAAATCTATATATATAGTCTGTATATGTACACAATAAGCAGAGACTATATATTAGACTATAGACTACAGAGACTACATATTCAGACCTTATGCAGTTTATGAGACTATAGTTAAGTATAAACACAAGCAGTTTCATGATTCACACTGGGCTAGACACTGGTGGTTTTATTCCTTTAGAACCATTCTTTTTTGTCCCTTGAGATCACAGCAATTTCAGTGGGATGACTTGGACAAAGAACTCAGTTTGTTATACCCATAGGTAACATCTTATGGTTTTATGGACTTTTTAGTGTAAGGATCTTTATTTTAACTACATATTTAATCTCGTATAGATGCTAATATAACTGCAGAAGCCTAATTTTCCATTTCAGGTCTTAAAATTACAACTTTAGAAGGCGTGCTCTGGACTAGGCAAGAAGCAGAGTCCTAATACAGCAGCCACAAGGTAATATCATGTAATTCCTATGTACAAAATCAGAATTCTTGATCAAAATGGGCTTTTCTGGTGTCTAAATCTATTAATCTCTGTCTACTCCCTCAAGGGCAGAGGCTCTGCAGGGACACCTTAACAAATTAGAGAGATGGGCAATCACCAACTGTAAGAAGTTTAACAAAGGCAAGTGTCAGATTCTGCACCTGGGATGGGCAATCTTGGATGTACAGACAGACTGGGAACACGAGGCTGGAGAGCAGCACCACAGAAAGGGACCTGGGGGTCCTGGATGATGGCAAGCTGAATATGAGTCAGCAGTGCCCTGGCAGCCAAGAGGGCCAACCCTGTCCTGGGGTGCATCAGGCACAGCATTGCCAGCTGGGCAAGGGAGGGGATTGTCCTGCTCTGCTCTGTGCTGGGGCAGCCTCATCTTGAGTATTGTGTGAAGTTTTGGGCACAACGATATAAGAAAGGCATTAAGTTACTGGAGGGCATCCAAAGGACGGCCATGAGGATGGTGAAGGGCCTTGAGGGGAAGCCATATGAGGAGCAGCTGAGGTGACTTGGTTTGTTCAGCCTGGAGAAGACTGAGGGGAGACCTCACTGCAGTCCTCAACATCCTCACAAGGTGAAATGTAGTGACAGGTACAGATCTCTTCACTCTCATGATCAGTGACAGGACTCAAGGAAAGAGCATGAAGCTGTGTCAGGGGAGGTTTAGGTTAAACATCAGGTAAAGTTCCATTTCTGGAACTGCTTCTGAAGTTTCCAATAACACAGCTGTTGGAAATAACAAGAGAGCAACCTCAGTAAAAGGGTCAGCACCCAGTATTTCTTCATAAACCAAAGGGTATATTTTTGTTTAGAGTCCCTGAAGTTGCCCAAATGGCATGTCAAATCAAGAAGATATGTTATGAGCAGAGGATATGATCTGTATCTCATGGGGTTAGTTGTAAAAAATGGGGGATAATTTAGATCATACCAATAAAAGTATTTTTGTTTCCAAAATGGAATTATTTTCCATGTTCTGTGTTGCAAAAGCTATGTACCTAGTAAGTTTTTCACTTGCCTAACAGGTGGTGGGGGTAGAGGTAATGGTGTTTTCTAGCTCATCACTACTGATTTTTCTGCATTTAAACAGAAAACAAAGACAAATGTAATATTCTTTACATTACCATGGGGTTAGCCACTGTAGTTTCTAAATGAGAATTTCAAAAGCTGGCAGGATATTGAGTTTCACTGCCAATTATTTGATTTAGTAATATAATTCAAGGAATAGTGGCTAGCATAAGCCATGGATGTGCAAGTAGACAGCATGTCAAGAACCTCTGAAATGGATGCTTCATTGCTACCATGTGCACTGGATCAGACTGTGGTAACATCCAATTCCTTGAGTAATAGTTAAAACTCCTTACAACAAGCCAACAAAAATCTAGGAAGTCAGCCAGAGCGTCATACTAAATTTTTCCAGAGCATGTGCCAGCCGGGGTTGTGCTAAGCACCTCGCTAGGTACCCTGATTTGTAGTGCTGCTAATTGCTCCCAGTGCCAGCTCTCTTCATACAGACAACCACAGGAGTAGCAGTGGGAATTATAGATTTGCTACAAAGCCTGAAGAGGGCCTCTGGGAGCTTCCCAGTTACTTGCTGCATGCTGATGAGTCCTCCTGGTTGTTGCTGGTCACCAAAAGGTTCTTCGCTTTACAACCCCTAAAACATCAGCTCTTAAAAAGTCTGTAAATGTCTGCTAAGGCACAGCAGAACAGAGTGGGGATAAAGCTCATGTTAGTTCCCTAGCCTTCTGAGTTGCTAAAGAAAAATGCTTTAATATAAGCCAGTTACCTTCAAACCATCCTTACTACAAGTCAGGTTAAGGCAAAAGCTACGTGAAAGTATAAATTCACAACATCCAAAGCTGACTGTGAATACAAAGGTTTATGCAAGTTATGGACAGAAGAGAAGAAAAAAGCACACGATCTGAAAGCGTCTCCAACAAAAGCCGCTTGGCAGGGCCAGCACACACACACACACTCAGGCCGGACAGCTTCTAAGGTGGACGACAGCAAAGAGGCAGGAAGGGTCTTTGTATGGGGTTCCACAGCAAGGTTTATTCCAGCCTCACGCATGGAGACCTCCAGGGACAAAGACGAGCATCAGGGAAGGTCCAGGGTTAAGTGTGGAGGGAGGTAGGGGCAGCGAGAGCATCAGGGACCAACCATCAGGGGCAGGGGGACAGTGCACAGGTGGGGTTAGGGTATGGGAGCCAGTGGGGAAATAGGGAGGGAGTGACCAAGGGACAAGGGCCAAAGGACCAACCAGGGAAGCAGAGCTGGGGTACATTAACAAAACAGAACTGAGTATCCTGGGAAAAGCCCTTCTGTCTCACCCTGACCTGGGCAATGTTTCTTCCACGAGGGTCCATCTCTCCAGGGGATCCTAGAGGACCCTTGTGTGGCAGGCTCACCAGCCTCCACAACCATCTGTATACATGAAGTTGAAATGAAAGTTATTTCTTACTTCAGCCAGCTAAGGTGTTAAAGGTGCCTCAGTGCCTCATCATTGATTTTGGCCTCCATTGTGCCTACAGTGTCATTGTGCCTGCAATGTAGCTATCGGAGAGGAGCATCCTAGATGAGGCCATCAGCTCTAAACCACCCTTCCAGGGGTCCTCAGCATTGCCGTAGATGTCAGCTTTCCCATGCAGGTTCTTCCTTGGAAGTTCAAACAGGCTGCTCTCTTTCATCCCTTCTCATGAGAAGCCTGATGGAATTTGACTCTCAATGAACCTTAGCCAACTTTTCATGTGTTGTATGCAAATTTTCCTTCCAAAAAACTGATTGGAAGTTCTAATCTTTTAAGAGACAATCACACAGTGTGCGAAAACCTTTGATAAAATTTCAAAATAAATACAGCATGGAAAACAAATAAATCCTGGTGATGATAAAAGCCTAATCCAATAAACTAATCTGATCAAAAGATCAGTCTTGTAAAATCAATTACATTTGTCTTCAAACACGAAGACATAGGCAAGGTTTTTAGAAGAAATACATTCTCTGTGGGGATTAAACCACAAATTGATTTGTGAATATACTCCCCTAAGAGAAACTAGAATATAATTCCTAAAGGATCTCTACCAAGAGCCAATGGGAATTTAGTCTCTTTTGTACTAGTTTAGCAACTCACTCGAAAACATATAAACAATATTTGGTATACAGCATGTGATTTATTGCATACACTGTTTTGTCTCAGTGCTTTCAAGGAGAACAACAGCAAGCTGTAAAACCTTCTGTTCCAGATCATTCCTTCAAAATAAATCCAGTTCAGATGCTCTGTGAGGACTGGTATTTCAAAGTGATAACTGGCAATTTATAAATCACCCACTTTCTTTTGCAACGAGACAGCACATCTGTAATCCATATTTATTTCCCATTAATAACTGTGACGGTGCTGCAGCATTGATTGTTTCATATCGTGTGCATTTCACCTTACTAACTAACCTTGAAGAAGAGTAAAGAGGAACAATTTCCCCCATTTTTTTCCACTCAGAAAGTGTTCTAAGATGAGCTGTTTGAAATAAATTTAAGTAAGTTATTGAACTAACAGATGCTTAACATTTTCATGAGTTTATTAATGAAATCTATATTTGCACCATTTACGTTTCATTCCTTTTCCAGACATTCACATATGAAAGCTGAGCGACACAAAGAGGAAATACTTTATTTCATTTTTAAAAACAGTCAAAAATGTTGAGTCACTTCAGGTTGACATCGGTAACAGTGTGACTGTGCATGTCTCCAGGATTTGTAAAATTGCCAAAATAGATTTTAGGAAGCTGGTGGGACTAGCCTACCAGGAGGGAGACTTAACAGCAAAAAGATTGATTACAATCAAGTCTGCTAAGGGAAGGCTGTAACAGGCCAAGGTGCATTCCCTGCTTGCCCTCAGGCTATACTGTCTGCTGGAACTGGCAAAAAAATGTGTAACATGGACTGTTCCCATTTGCTGTTCTCATCTCCCTACACTGGGAAAGGCTACACAAAGTGCAACAGCCCTACAGAAAGATCTGCTCTGATCATGCCACCTATGGAGGTTTCTTCTCCTGCGTGTAGCCAAGGAGTTCATGGCTATGTATGGAGAAGACTCCATACAAATCCTGATTCATTGAGCAGAGCACGTCTTTTCTGCTTTGCCCATGTTTTTTTTTCTTTTGCCCAGTTTCGTGTCTGTTACCAAAGATTCCGTGTTAAAAGGCACCCTATTTTGACAACTTCTAAACTTATATTAACATTTATACTGAATCTTTGATTACTGAAGCATCATAATCTCCATTAATAAATCCTATATAAGTATGTTGAATAATTAACCTCCCAGCCAAAGGAGATGTGGAACTGCATGGGAAGTGTTAGATGCACACACTACCTACTTTGTGATGGATGTCCTAACCACTGCTAAAGGCTTAAAACACTCATACTTAAAAACACCTTTACAACAGGATTCTCTCTCCACTCCTACCTAATATTGCTCTTAAATCAAATATACCAAAGATTAAATCATTGGCTTCATGTCACAGTAAACATTCAAAATCTTTATCCCAAAATCATTTTGGGAGGCAGATAAGATGCCCTCAGTTCAGCTCCCTGTAGATTGCAGGTCAGTAGCACAAAGACATAGCACATAACTGGACTCAAGTGGTAGTCTGAGCTCTTAAGAGGCCAAGAACTAATTACTCTGAATCATCTTCTACTTTAAAAAGAGACATTTAAGTATGGCACGGTTCAGATTTGCAGCTGCCTGACCTATGGATAAATACAAGGCTTTAATGCTTCCAGAAACAGAATAGTGAACAATTTCAGTGCCTGAACATGACAGTAAACATCAGCTTTTTTGATCCAGGGCATTTCTGTGAGAATTTTGGCTTTAGGATGAACTCAGAATTCTTGAATTTATATTGAAGTACAGAACAACTTTAAGTTCTACATTATAAAGGGAAATGAAGAGCAAAATAAAAGCAACATGCAAATACTAGCTGAACAACTACTAGAAATATTTCCAATAACTATCAAATATTGTTTTTTAATGTTATATGACATTTTACAGAAGGAGAGAACAATCAAATGTCTATTAGTACATTAAATGCCAATTAGTACATTAAAATAAATGTGAATGCAAAAATTACTGACCTGATATCCATTTTGATATCATGAAATTGGCATGTCTTTATTTTACCAAGGAATTTTTAAAATGACTAAGCATTTATGCTGAATAATGAGAGAATAAATCAAGAAAGGATCAGTTTATATTTTTCCTTATATTCTCCAACTATCTGATAGCATCTGCCACATACAGTGAAAAATCAGGGTTATGATCCTTTCATCTAACTTGAAGTACTAAAATTTAGCAATCTAGGTTGGAACTTGAGTTTCCATTCACATCTGACTGTCAGTTAATATACAGTAACAATGAGCACATTTCATACTTCAGGTAGAACAAACAAATATTTGCTTCCTGAAAATGTGTCTGCAATCCATGGGCAGTAGCACGTGTAATTCAGTCAAGCTGAGAGGAGAGCGAAGTGGCTGAGGTATGAACCCGGAACACAAAAGAATCAGCTTTTGAGCTTCACCCCAGGCTTTTGAGGCAATGTTGGAGCAGTCATGTGGCCTCCTGTGTGCCTCAATTTCCCTTCTGTACTGCAAGGCTAATAGTATCACCCTCCGCCTCAAAGGAAGACAGTGCTGTAGGTCTGTGATTCAGCCTAGCCAGACAAGCAGGAAGAAAAAACACATCGTGCTTCTCACTCTTTGGGATTATTTTTGGACCTTCACTAGGAGGCAAAAGAGAGATGAAAGCACCATCTGAAATGTACTTTTTGCTGCTGGAACAAAAGTAATGGTGTCTATCAGATTTAATCAAGCTGTTTGTCTGCTTTTACTTTCCTGTACTTGAAACACTGCAGCACTTTGTTTTCTTTGTAGTGCTACATTTCTTTGGTTCAGTTTATGTTCAAAGAGATTTAGAATTGAACATAACTTTTAAAGTGGTACTTTTATTGTTTGTCTAGAGGGCCTGACTCATGGAATCTGTCACATTTCCCCCACAGCGTGCTAACAATTCAGGTGAAGCGTTCTAGTCACCATTGCAAAGCAGTGGCTATATTTTTATATGTGTTGCTTTGTAATGAATAAATGGTTCCTATTGAAAAGAAGCTGGTAGAGCAGGAGGTGGCAGGTTGCAGTTTTGCTTTCAGAAAGCATCACAGGTGCAGCTGGCTGGGGGCACCAGCCAAAGCCTCCTTGGGCAGGCCTCCTTTCCCACAGCCGTGTGATTTGGGCGATTTGCACTTATTTATCAATACAGCACAACACGAGGTTAAACAGCAGGATGCAAATATGGTACACTAAAATACTCAGCAAGGTCTTGTTGACTTCTGCTGCAGGAGAATTTCATCCTCAAGCATACAACATTCGCCTGTTAGTGGGAAGAGCAGATCCTGAAGATGCCACCCCATGGTTCATATGGCGACCCTGAGTGCTGGCTCTGGCTGTCTCCTGTACGTGCCCACATTCACCAGGCTCGCTCAGATGAAAAGGAATGGAGATGCACAGTGTTTGAAATTTTTTGAAATTGGTATTTCAGCTCATTTCCATCCCTCCCCATCTTTTCCATCTCCTTTTTTTTAACTCTTCACATTCTTTCTTCTCTCTCTAATATTTTGAAGCCTGAAATTCAGTGAATTCATTGACCTTGCAAACAAAAACAAACAAAAAAAACCTGGGAAAGAAAAATTCTCTTGCCAAGCACAAATACTTTGACAGATGCAGAGTGCAAACCAAGCTGTGAAGTCAATCAAACCTGTAACGTCTCACATTAGAAGCCCTCTCTCTCCCTCCCTCTGGGTTTCTACACTGCATTATTTTTCCTTGGTTGCATCATTCTTTTGCGAAGATTGAAACTCTTGAGAACATAACTACCCTAGCCTCTAAAATAAATATATCATAGGAATGGTGTGATTTATGGATTTTGGTAGTATTTTTAACAACCCTGTTATATGTCAGCAAGGATTTATGGCACGGATCCCTTGATCTTATGAAACCAGGCACAGCAACCAAAAGCCCAAGAACCTCTAACTGCTAGCAATCTCTAGTGCTCTTTTGTCAATAGGGAGGATTAAGAGCACACACTGTGTTAGTATGAGATTCACACTAAGGCTGCCCAGGCCATCCCATGTCCCTCGAGGGTCACAGTTGCACAGCTCCACACTGTTAGGACTTCTCAGTGAGTATTTAAGCCTAGACCTATATTTTAAAAATGCAAAAGCGAACCTGGAAATACTTGAACCTGCTGGTCAAGTGCCTTAGCACGGAGGTAGCAGATGTAGCTTCCTATCTGTAAGGAAGCCACTAGAGGGAGGGAGAGGTCCACAGTGCCCTTCCCCAGCCAGCTTCTCCATCTCCTCCATCACCAAACGCAGGCCAGACCCTGACTTCTAACAGCCAGTGGGGACTTCAGGTCTCACCCTAGTCATAGGACAAATGAAGGTGGCAGTAGTTTCCCAAGGTCTTCAGTGTCTGACCCTGCAAAAGTGCCTCGTAGCTTTTCTTTAGCCCTGGCCGCTGCTCCCACATGGCTGTGATTCCTCAGTGCCGAGGCTGCAGGCCAGATGGATGCATCCTGTGGGCTTGATGCAGCCCGGGAGCCCTCAGCTACAGCACCATATGCAAGTGGTGTTTTACACACGTATCAAATGTCAAGCCGTGGCGAAGTCACAGATGAAGTATAATGCTACTGCTGTAACACAGTGCCCTTAATACCACCCCACAATGTGGGAGAGCCCTTCCTCCAAATCATTAGCTACAGATGAGCTCTGTGCTTATTACAGGCCCCTGAGTACTTTCTAGCAAAAGCATTCCCAGAAAAAAGTCTGTCTCCACTCCTCCTCAGCTGAGTTTTAACACAGAATTTAATAAAGATTTATGGGTTTTCAGAGATTGTTTTGAGCTCAGCCAAGGTTTCTTTTTTTAATCACACTTTTCCATAGGGGACGGGGGAGGAAGTGTTTCCAAGTCTATAGAAATTGAAGCAATATCTCAGGTATCTCCAGCCTCAATCCATATGCTACCAGCCCTTTAACTTAGGAGAAAACAGGATTTGTTTTACAAGTCTCATCTAGAAAAGCTTTGTGTGTGTAATAAAATTTTAGGCCTCATAAGCTTATGCTAATATTCATATCCCTGGATTTATTACATTTGGAAATCAAAAATTAATACCATAAAATTTCCAAAAATAAAAAGAAAATGTACTGAGAGCAAATAACTGAAAGCTATCCTGTGTCATTATTTGTTAATTAAACTACTTGAAGGCCATTTGGATGATTGGAGATGGGCAAATGCCAGAAGAGAATTTTCAGTCCTGCAAGGAGCTTGAAATTTGCTAGGAAAGGGAACTGTGATGGACATCATTCTGTAAAGTAAGTGAAAGTCTTTCCTCCTGTTAATTTAATGTTCTGAGCATTTTTAAATGCTTTCCAGAGAAGATACATAAGGCTTCCCCTTGACCTGGATAAAGGCACTGAATTCAGGGAGGAATATCTTGGAGTCAACGTTTAAGTCTGAAGAGAGTATCCTCAGCTGTTAATTACAGGGAGTAAAATAATAAGTTAGAGGAAGGGCTGGTTTGGTGGACCTTAGGAATGTTGACTTCTATTAAACACACCCTAGGTGTGCTCATTTTTCTCACATAGGTTGTGTTCCCCCAATTACTGAGCTTTCAGGCTGGTTTCCTGAATGCTCTCTTCAGATAGTCCATACCTTTCCTAAGATGCTGCTTGCAAAAGACACCACAATGCTTAAGATGACTCATCAAAAGTAGGAAGAATGATGAAAATTTACATGCCTAAAACACTTTTTTAAGTGTTTGCATTTGCTCTGGTTGGGATATACTGTGTTTTTCTGTAGACCTGCAGTCCCGCTCACAATTTTTGTCCTTTAAGCACATATCCCATTATGCCTACATGTGTTTCAAGTGCCCTATTAAACTGCATCCTGTTTATTCTAGGGCAATTTATTTTTCATTTATCAAAGCCATTTTGAGTTCAGGGACTTTGCTATATGAACTCCTCATGTCACCATTTAATTCTTTATCAAAAATACTGGTTAACTAGTGTCAGACCCAGAATACTCTAGCAAAATCCAGCTTACTAGATCAGTCCAGTTTCCAAATGGTAGGAATTTTGGATTTAACATGAATCCAAATCTCTTTGGATAGAGCATCAGAAAGTGGATATGCTGTTAAAAGCAGGGGTAGAATTTTCATAGTCAACCAGGAAAGATAGTCGAATAGTCTGTTCCTAGCATCAGCTGGTTTCAAGGGAAGATTTAAGAAACTGCAGAATGGGCAGCTGTGGAAACAGGGAAGATTATGCCGTAACCAGAAAATTACAAGTGACAGTAGGATAGCACATACTGAACTTCTGCCAGACAATATTATCTGGGATTCTGAACAAGGGAGAGTGAATGAATAAAGAGCTCTTAGGGAAGATAAATCTCATACCTGTGAGAGAGGATGGCTTTGTTTTTAAGCCCCTGCTTGCTCAGCTTTACAGGGGATCTGACAACTGTTTCTACCACAGACTTTTCTTATGGGCCCTGAGCACATGAGTTAATCTCTTTGAACATCGAATCTCTTCCTGATTCTGAGGGATACTGGTAGAGTTATTTGAGTGTGTCTTTGATACTGTAAGTGCCCTACCACCAAAAAAAAAAATAAAAAAAAAAGGAAAAAAAAAAGAAAGCTCTGAAGAGAAAAGGATGAAGCCAAAAGAAATCAAAGATTTCCAGATTTGACCAGAATTTAGCTTGTGTCTGGTGAGACACACATACAGAGTGAAAATATACGTTGCACAACTTAGAGAAGTGAGGGAAGACAAGAGCTACCTGTGATAAAAATGGACTCCTTACCTTGACTTTAATATAGTCAGATGAGGAGAAAAATTATTTCGTTGTTCTATTCAAAGCATTTGGAGCTCGTATAGAAAGTGTTTAAGTGTATACTAAATGAGAGTTACTAGGAATGAAAAATCAAGTAAAAGACTACAACATGTGACTTCCCTTGAGACCAAAAATCAAAACAGATTTATGATCTAGATTAGGACAGTGGTGCAATTCAGGAAGCAAAGTCTGGTGCTGAGATCCTGAGAACTCATGCACATGGCATTGGGGCTGTATATACCCTAGCAAAGCTGAAGATCTGCTCCATGCATAACCAGAACGGCTCAAGAAGCAGCACAGCTCAGAACTTGGCTCCTGTCTGCATAGAAGCAGACACAAACAGTTTAATCTTTTGTTTTGTTTAATCTTTTAACCCAAAGATATTGAGAAATCTGGTCTTTACACTGTAGGGTTTAGCAGAATCCATTTTGGCTGGAAGGAAAGATCTACCTCTCCTCACTAACTTGGTGTCATACAGACAATCTGACCTGACACGAGAGGCTGCATTTCCTGGAGTGCATGTGAACAACTGTCCCAAAATAAGACTCTTTCTTGGCAACCCTCACAGACCCCACTATACAGAAGTCTCCCTGCGTCTCAAGTGCTGGAAGAGGAAGTGGATGCGGGAGCAGCTGAAACATTGTTTGACCCTGGTTCGTGCAGGGCACAAGACATTCCCTGGGGGTCATGGAGACAAGTGTGCATGAGGTGGCCAGCAAGGGCAGACTGGGGCTAAGGCAGCCCATACAGCACAGCGCAGGATGGGCACTGGCATCACAGTTTTGTGATATTACCAGCATCTAACAATTTTGAAGTGTTCTTCACTGTGAATCTTGTTTCTACCATATGCTGATACCACCACCACTCTGCTTTAGGCTAAAAGTATCTATTAGCAATAAATTTCTTATGATAGATCTCTCTGAGGGACTGGATCCAGTAGTCTTTCTCGATGTCACATATGTGCACATGCGTGCGCATGAATGCACTTGTGTGCACAAGACTTATGGGATTCTTCAAAAAACAAAGTCATAGCTTCTGTTTTCTTTGGAGGTGGGTGAATGAGGACAGGTTAGTGTTCATGTCAGAGCCCAGTAAGTGGCTCATTCACAGCGGGTATGGAAGGTGAATTGTCAGTTTCTTGCTTCAGGTTCAAGTCCTTCAGAGAATCCAAGTTCAATCTCACTCTGATATGCAGCTTTCTGGTAGAGATTGGTTAGAGGAGAATGGATGTGATGAGGTATGCCTTATGGTCTTAAAAGAAAAGACTAAATTTCTTTGCTTCTCCAGAAGGAGAGACGACTCCCACTTTCCCAAGACCTGTTCAGGAAGTTCAGGTCTATGTCTCAGCCTTGCAATGCCCATGTTCCCTGCCTGGCTCTGAATGCCTTTGTACAGGTCCAGGTGACCCATATTTCTCAACATGTTTTGTGCAAATGTGCAGAACTCCTTCATCTATTTATGCCAAACCACTGAGTTTAGGAAGCCAGAAAGTAAAAGTAATTTATAAATCTCATTTCAGATCTCAGAGGAATAATGTAAGACAAAACAGAGAGCTTATGTATCTCCTTTTCTTGTACATTCACTGGTTACCATGTAAACTACTTTTAAGTAAAACTCAGTATTTGAAATAGTTTGTCTCCTTCGTTTAAAAGTGCTATTAAAGGAATCCTTTTGTCCTGTTTTTCATCCTGTTTCTTTTCTTTCCTACTCCCCCTTGAATACCACAGGTCTTATTTCTGAGTTACAAGGATGGTCATCTACTCTTCTCATTCTCATGTGGTCTCCCTGGATAGCAGAGAAATTATGAACCTTGCATTCCTTCACTGTCTTAGTCCCTGGGGAAATAACCGTAGCCACAGATATAGAGCAGAAAAAATGAGTGAGCTGGGCTTTTCCACCATCCTTTATTTACACTTTTCATGGTTTCTTTTCCCTCAGTATTGGTTATGTATTAGTGTTCATCCAGCAGCCCAGCAGGGATCAGTCTTTACTCTCACTATAGGAATCTCTTATCACAGCAAGAAAAAGGTATAAGAGTCCAGGTCAAAAAACTAGATATCACCCAAATTTTTCTAATTTGCAGTACCATTTGGGACTACTAAAATTATGACACACAAGACTGTTTTCTGAATTAATCTAGAGTAATCCCATCAGTCTCAGAGCAGCTCTGAAGGTACAGGCTCTTGTTGTCCCCCAGTAGCAAAACTCCCTTTATAAAGGGGCATACCCAAAGTGAAGGCAGCTGTGGTATAGTGCTCTCTCTAGAGGTTTTGTTCTTTGCACAAATAAAGCTATATAAAGGGGGAATAGCAGGGGAAAAATTGGTGTGCAGCAATTTTATAGAATAAACTGTGATAAAATAAGAGATTTTAGAATTTCTCTTCTAGGAAGAGATTAGTAACATTTGCCTGGTTTCAGGTTTCTTTACAAAATTCAGTTATTACATAAGATTTAGTAGGATCTTTCTGCCCAAAGGCAAAGGACTTTTTTTGAATAACTCTTGTGAACAGCAGAGAAAACAAATATATTTCTGAATTTTATTTGCCATTTATAATTCTTTTTGGTTGCCTAAGAAAACACCATGCACCCAGAAACATTAATCTAGGAAGCCAGGTTGAAGTCAGAAGGAAAGGGGAGAAAAGAGAAGTGTGTTTATGCTAGCTTCATGTGTTTCAGTGATTCACCAGCTAGCCCAGTGTGGCTGTCATGAAACATGTTGCTAGTATGCCCCAGGTGAAAAAGAGAACAATTGCAAGTTAACATTAATTAGGAATCAAGAAAAGGACAGAAAAATTATAACATAGTTCTAGAAGCTTCCTTAGAAGATACTTCAACTTTACAGACAGAATTTTTCAGAAGATTTTTCTTTACTAACTATCTTAGACTGATGAGCCTAGCAGAGGCTGAGCTGGAATAAAATTTCACTGCACAGTTCTTCCAGGTTGTAGCTGCAGGAGAGAAAGGATAGCCCATGAGCCAGAGTAAGGACTATGTCTGCACACAGAGCAGCAGGAGGACTCATCCCACTTAACACCTTTTACTCAAGACCCTGGGGTTTGTGCTTTCACCTGGCACCAGGGAAAACCATTTTGAAGTGATCTCTCTGTCGGAGGGAGCCTGAACCCACATTATCTGCTTCCCCAATCTGTTCTTATGCTTTCACTTGCTCTCAGTTTGGACCCACTCCAGAGATCACAAAGGCTGTTCTCAGATGAGCATAACAACCAGTATGCTCTTGAGTAAATAAATTAATCATCTCTTATTCCACCTGTGCATCCAGTCTGAGAGCTTACATGGGGTGGAATTTTAGAACAAAGTAACAGTTTGTGGGTCCTGGTATCATATATTTCCACTCAACATTCAGTTATGTGGTGATTTCCAGATTGCTCCAGTTGATGGCTTCTGCTTGCTGTAAGAAATGCATGAAACTGTACCTAAAAGAAATGATAACTCCTCCATGCACCATTCATTCACCCAAGTCAGCAAATGAAAGTTGGATGCTTTGATGAAGAGTTTCATTGAGCCAAAGTCTTTGATGAGGCTATTACCCCACCTCCTACAAAAACCCAGTAGACCTCTACAAGAAAAAGAAAACTTCTCAGCAACCACTTGTGGGGGTACTTAGAGGAGTCTGCAGCCAGTTTCTTCAAGAGGAGCTATGGAGCTGTGAAAACAAAACTGAGTACAGATGTGACTTTGGGTCTGTGTTATCTTAAGCTTGTCCTGCAAAGAGATCAAAGGAAAAGTGATGGGGTAAATTAAAAGGCACTTCCTTAAATATAGTCAAGGTTTCACTTATATTCTCTTTTTAATAAGAAATAAAAATATTAAAAGAATTACATGGAGACAGAAAAATCAGAAACATCATAATGGACTTCAATGCTGTGAGTGTCAGGGGCTAACATGACAGGCTGCAGTAATGATGAATACTGTGGGAAAATACAGCATCTACAATTTATTATTTCCTGTAGAAATAGTATGTAGTACCATGAGCCCCCCATGTATCTCATGGGGAATTTGCAGAAAATCTCCTTTAATTAACTTGAGTCACTAGTGAATGTAAGTAAATAAATCAATGCAATCTTGATCTTCTCAGAATTAAATGTGTAGAAGGTTCCTTTATTACCTCGGGAGTTTCTCTCATGATTTGTTTCTTAGTTATTCAGGTTGATATGGCTGTTCAGTGTGGAGGTCCAGGTTTCCCTCCTCATGCCTGAGGTGTTGTCAGTGGGCAGAAGAAAGTAGCAGACACACTTCCCCGGAGCGAGCACCGGGTTTCAGTGTTACCTGAATTGACGTTGCAGTTACTGCAAGTTCATTTCACCTCCTGTTCCTTGAAGCCTGCTCCTTTCCCCTCTCTCTAGTTTTGGTAGAAACACTAAAGGCAAGTTTATACCAGGACCTCCATGATATTTGTTTTAGAGAGTCAACAAAGTCTGATAAGGCAAATGAATGAGTGTCAGAACAATGCTCCTATTCCCAAGACAGGGTTTCTGTTATACTAATGACATTATCTGACTATGGAAGGAGAGGGGAAAGGAGAGCAGAAGGAACTAGTGGCAAGAATTGAGTGTATTTAGGCCTCTATTCACTGTTATTAGTTTGTGACTGAGCAGGTAAATCATATTTCACACTATTGTTTGGAGTTCCCTGAGTGAGCTTTCTCCAAAGCCCACCCAAACTTTTAGGCAGAAGACTGACTAGCTCTTTTCCGGTCCTTTTACAGCAAATGACTAAATTTGGATTTGGAGCTATTTCCATACTGGACACAGTCAAAATAAATTCAATGACAGAGAAGTAATTCTATAGCTTTGTGTTCCAAATTCACATTCCTGGCTGAGTTTCCTGAAAATCATCTTATATTACACATCAGGTGTTAGTATAGCTTTTAAAAGACAAACCAATTTCAAACATCAGAGAACAGAATAAAGTTTAAACCATAGGAGCAGCAATTTGTTACTCTGGAAATCAATACCATTGCACTGAGAAGAGCTGCAAAAGCCCTTCAGTTTCTATTGCCATAAGCTGAAGCGCTGACTCCCACTGTAAGCATTACGCAGTTTCAGTAGGCTTTGATCCTTACTGGGAGGAAACAAGGATCTGACCTCTGCCTGAACTTGGGTCCTGTGGAGAAAGAGATTCCCCAGTTAGAAAAATAGAGGCTTCTGAGCTTCTTATACAACTGTTAGCTTCTCACCAAGCAGCATGTTCATGTGCCTGGGTAGTGCTCCTCAGTTATCTCCTCTGATTAACCTCTCAAACAAGGTCGTCAGCTAATTTGCTGACCAACCCCAAACAACCAAAAAAAAAAAAAAAGAAAAGAAAAGGAAGATTTAAAAATGCCAGGCAGTGGTTTTGAGCATGATTCTTGAATTAACTTCACCAGATAGAGTTAAAAAATAGGTCTGGCTGCAGTGCAATAACCTCATTCCTGCATCTGCTTCTAACATTGCTCCTTCCTCACCCCCAACATTTCTCACTGGGAAGTTTCAGATTAAGTCAGTATTGGTTTCCTTGGGTAGAAATAATGGAAATCCCTCAAGCATAAGAAGCTGTGAATATAGACTAAAATTAAACTCACTGAGTTCCTAAAAAAACATATGTACAAAGCAACAACCTGAGTTACTCTTATGAATTTCTGATGAAAACTGTGGGTAACAAAGGCTATTCTGGCTATTGCTGAGCAAGGCTTGCATAGTCAAGGACCTTTCTGTCATGGTGCCCTGCCAGTGAGAAGGCTGGGGGTGCACAAGGAATTGGGAGGGCACACAGCTGGGACAGCTGACTCCAAATGACCAAAGGCACATTCTACACCATATGGTATTTTACTCAGTGTTAAAATGGGATGGGGAAGGAAGGCTGGCCAGTCCCTGCCACTGCTCAGGGACTGACTGGGCATCTGTCATTTGGTGGTGAGCATTTTGTTTTCTTCTGCATCACTTCTGCATCACTGTTTTTAGACTATTGCCCTTCTGATTCTCTTCTCCAGAGGAAGAGTCAACCAGTGGATTGATGGTGCTTAGCTGCCTGCTGGGATTAAACCATGGCAGGCTTGAAACCCTTCCACAGATTTGCTGAAACCAACACATGAGGCTGCACAAGTTTCTTACATAAAGTGGTAAACCACTATACACTGTCCTGTCTGACAATTTTACTCTGATTCCTCCCATGTCCTAAAAGCTTCGAAATACCTCCACTTTTTTCTCGCTGGATTTGGGTTTACTTCTCTTTCTCCTCACGTTTTCTCCTGATGCCTTCTCATTCCCACCAGCCACAAACCAAACGTCAACCTCCTGTCTCCTATCCCTATCTCCACCCGCTTTCCTTCCTCTGCTTGCCTTTCTTCCTCCTTGCTGATCCTGTGGGCAAGTCTCAACACTGAGTTGAGAGCTGAAACACATCAAGTTTGTCACTGCTCTTGCCTTGCTGCCACCCCATCACTCTCTGCACACTGTCCTGGTCACAGCATGACCAGCTGTGTCACAGCTGTGTGGGGCACACTTGGAAAATGCCTCCTTCCCCTAGCTCATCTTGCCGACCTCAGGCTGAGGCTTGATTCTCTTTTTTCCCTTTCCTGTTTTTTTCCACTCTTCCTCACCCCTTCCTTCTTGCCACTTTGGGATCATTTCTCTGTCATGCAAAGGAAAGAGGGTGAAATACCTAAAAATAAGTATAGCCAAAAGTAGACTGGCTGTTCTTCTGCTAGCTTTCAATATAACAAGTAATAGAAATGGGAGATCATCAGGTATGTAAGATGGGCAAAGGTGTTGAAAAACTGAGGGATGTGTGGGATTTTTCTTTATGAGCTTGAATGCTGTTCACTATTTGGCTTTGAGTGTGTTTGTGTTGATCAGTTCATGGAACAATTACATGGCATGGCTTGCTTGTGATGGCTAGAGGTTTTTTTCACCGAGGATCTTTTCGTCTGTCTGTTGCTCCAATTTGCTCTCTTGTAGGAAAGGATAGGGTAAAGAAGTAAAAGTTGGTTTAGGAAAGTAGATTTTTGTTGTTTAACATAGCCTGGCATAATTACTAGCAAATTAGCTATGGTTGAAACTAATATCTTGGACTGTAAATTGCAGTGCCCCACAATGCCTATGTACTCCCTTCAGGATGACTACATCTTAAAGTGGGCCAAAAAGCTGGTAGGTTTGCCTAAAGTGTTTGCATCTGACCTAATGCTCCACTGCAGGAGTAAGAGACAGCTACCAGCTGTATAAGAGTTAAAGCTGTGGATGGTAACATTAGGATATGATAAGAAAGCTGCCAGTCTGAGATGGGGAGCTGGACCACGTCCACAGTGCTACAGAAGAGACCTGGCGGAGACAGTGACTCCTCATCCTCACTGCAATTTGTTCTCAACAGGAGGAGTCAAGCTCCTGCCTTAACCAGCTCAGGACATTGTGCATTTCTGTCTTTTGGGGAGGGATTCCTTTATGTTTCTACCGTGCCCCATAACTTGGAATGTGAGGAAAATATTTATGTAACCACTGTTCTCTAAAAGTTATGAGCCCTTGAATAACTGGTGGAACATTGAACATCTCGGAGCAAACACAGCAACCCAGAAGCTGAGGAGTGGCCCTTCCTTGAATAGCTGGGAATGGAGTACACACCACAGAGAGTAATTCCCTTCTTCAGAACAGCAGGGTGTGATATAAACCTCCTGTCCCTAGAATGGCAATCTGCCAGGAAGCCCTTAGCACACCAGAAGTTTTCACTGATTTTGTTGGATCTGGGACCTGATTACTCTCAATCCAATTGCAGATACTGGTCCATCTTTCCGCAACGATGACGGTTAAGATGATAATCCTGCATCATCATAACACAGTGTTTTTCATAGCTTAATGACCTTCTATCTTCCTGGAAAAAGTCAGGTTATATTACAAGAGTTTGCTATCTATTCTGGTTACTTGCTTAATGCTTCTAGACATAATCAAATTCATTTCTCTGCCTCTTGCTTGAGGGCAGATTTTCTTTTGTGCCACCAAAGTACTGTTTCAGTTATTTATAAATGTTCATCAGATCATTTGCCTGTACAAATCACAGCCTGAATATTATCTGTGAACTGTGTATTTCCATTATTCATGCCAGTCTCCGCTCCTGATTGGATGCCTGAAACTTCATGAATAGAGAAAAAAGTGAATGATGAATAGTGAATCATGAATAATAAACAGAAGATGAGTAGACTTTTTCAAACTCCTATTCCTCCATGAATATGTGTACCCCTCTATATCAGTTGCCTTCACCAACATTCATATGCAGAGAAAATAGATTGAAACAAGACTAACAAAAAAGGGCAGAAATGCAGCTGAATCAAATCAGGAACTAGCATTTTTTGTGTGTAGTTGTGAATGCACTACTCAGCAGTTATCCGGTTCCAGTAAAATCCAACTGTTCTGGGGATGAACTTAGCTGCACCGGCAAGAGCAGGGTTTTTCTCCACCCTGCCTTCCCCCAAATCTTTCCAGGAAGGTGGACATCTCACAGTGCTTCTGCTTTCTTCTTCTTCCTCAGCTGTAAAATAGAAATAATTATGCCCTTCCTTCTGCTTGTAGCACCCTCAGACCCCTGAATAAATCATTCTAAGTGAGAAGGAAGCATTTTTAAAGACTTGTCAGTAACTAGCATAAATCATGTCAACATTTAGATCCTTAGCCTTTAGGTAACTTACAGGTTACCTAATTGTAATTGAACAGGTACAATGCAGATGTTGCTTAGAGATTATTCTTAAATTATATTTTTCCAACGACAGATAATTGGTAGGTTCTGAGTGCCTGACTTGCCAAATCATGTTTTACTTTAAAAAAAAAAAAAATTAAGATTACCTGTTTTCACGTGCTATGTCCAAAACTTAATAATTATTATTTTCCTAAATTGCAACATTTTGCCTTCCTAAGCCTTTATAAAGATCTTCTAATGTAGATCTGTAGAAACATCTTGGAAGGAATGTAGGCAATTACAATCATTCTTGCTCTAATTTATACAACTATAGAAATGTATTTTTTCTTAGCTCTGGGACCTACGTATACAATCTGCTGACCACGATTCTATATGTGAACATACTTTATTAAAAAGAAGAAGATTTTGTTTGGATTGTGAGATTTTTAATTTTCTTTTTCATGTTTTTACAGATGGGTCTGAAGTAATTACATGTGCACTTCTAACTTCTTTCTATTTAGGGAGTCTACATAACTCAAGCTTTGTATTTTTCATCTTTAGAAGGCAAAATCCAAATCCCTAGGATCTCACCTGTAAATGAAAAAATAAATAAGCCTGAGCCTTCTATATGTGATCTAACAGTTTGTCGCTAGTTATTATCAAGCTGTTTTGAACATTTTGAAATTCAGAAAAGAAATGTTCCTAGCTTGAATAAAAACAGCCAAGCCTTTCAGGAACTGCTGGAGGGTACTCAGCCAAAAGCATCCATTAGTCACCCAGAATTACCCCTCTAAATCAGACAGAAGAGGGACTTAAATCTGCTTTTCTCGTAGAATGAGTGTCTCAACATGCTTCCAAAGAGCCTTTTGCCAGCTGGGACCCAAGATGGTTATGCTGAAACCAGCACTCTTAAAATAGTTTCGGTTTTGACTTTGGCTTTCTTAGTGACAAAAGTCATTTGCATCCAAAAATTCACAGTATGCTTTAACCACTCTAACTGGTATTTCACTCTAACTGGTATCGAGTGAAATACCTACAAATATGCATTAAACAGACCTGCATAGCTCTGCTCTTTAACACTTTACTGAAGTGAAATGACAGAAATTTCTGTATTTATGGAATACCAGGATTTGAAGATTTTTCTGGAGGAACTTTTCAAGCAAAAAATATTTTTAACAATATTTTATGCTATTAAAGTACATAAGTGTTTTTGAAAGTACTGGATACACTTTCTTCAATCACAGAGATAAATGGTGTGTGTGTTTAGATTTTAGCCCTGACTCTCTAAAAAACTGTAATCAGGAAGATCAAAGTACCAGTCTAGCCTAAAACTCAGTTAATGGAAGTTTTGTGACCATATTTTTGCCACTTTAAAAAGTCATAATACAGCTTTGCTGATGTTTGCTTTAGTGCTCCAACAAACTGTAAATTTGGGTTACACTTTTAGTGTCCTTTTGAATTATGAAATTATAAATGGATTTCATCTGTCTCAAGGTATCACAGCAAAAAATTACAAGATGAACTTTAAAAATGGCTTGTAAGGCACTGTTGTTTACTTTGTTCTAGATCTCATCTCAGACAATCTCGTCTTTGTCACTTTCAGAGATAAAATGTTATTTCCACTGTGCCTACACCTGTAATAGCAGCTGTCTTTTCACCACTTGTCACTCACTTTTCCACTCCCTCAGCATTCCTGCTTTTATCTTTCTGCCTACACTACAATTCTCCATTTCTCCCAAGGAAAAATTATATATGTAATACATAAATACAAAGCGCAATGTACCCTGACATTCTTTTTTCTTGCATAATGCGGGCAGCTCCTCTATATCTTTTCTTCTTATGCCTTAGCTGTTCCAATACTGTCACCTTATCCCATATCCTTTCTTAGTCTTCTCCTTAGCTTCTCAGTATAGTCTGACTCTTTTTCCACAACCATACAAGAAAGTTAGCTCTTGTCCATGTCACACCAATCTGCCTCTCCAGCCCCTGCCTGTTCTTTCTCTGTTCCCCTCCGAGCTCCAGCCGTGGTGCAGAATATCATTTCTCCCTCATGACAGTCTGGTGCCTTAGACTTCAACACAATTGAGCCCATATTTCTGAAAAACTTGTCTTTTTCTAAGTTTCAGTAAGGCTTTTCTTCTTTTCATTTTCTTTCTGTCCACCTAACTGCTTGTTATGGAAGTCTTCTGGAAGATTTTCTTGTTCTCCTCCATACTGGGAAGAGCAGAGTTGGTGCTCAGTAAGGCCATATTCTTTATAATACTTTTGATTTGATTCTTCTCACCTTCTTCTGTGTGTCAGCTGTGAACCAGCCAATGTGTCTGTGACAAAAAGCTATGTCTTTACTGCATGTCTATTTCCCTTTGTCGAAATTAAAACCTTTTAATGTCTCTTAAAATTCAACAACCAGGCCAAGATGAGCACAGCTAAAACATACCTCTCTTCCTTGTAAACTTGTTCTCAAACTCCACAACTGCTTTTCATTGACACAATATTGTCAATATGTTGCTGCTCTTAAATGGATGTGATTTTCTGTTGAGATATTTATAGTTCCCCACTGCATGTCATAACTCATTCTTGCAAAGTCTTTTCTTCTAACTTTTCCAAGATACATTTCTTACCTACCCCATCATCTAAGGCTTTCATATAGACCCCATAATTTTATTTCTCAATGAGAACACTAACCTTTCTCAGAGTTATGCTAATGAATGGCTCCCCAAAGCACCCACTGAGCCGCCTTAAGGTGGAGTTCTCTTTTCTGTATAATCTACCTGGCTAGCACCATATTGAGACCATCATCGTCTTGCTGATCCCTGTGTCTGTGTGTATGGTTTATATTTGACCAGATGCAGGCATCTCTAGATGTAAGTATCTGTGAAACAGCTCGTTTCGACTTGCTCTGTAGAAGATAGAAAGAAACAGCAATGCCAGGTCAGATCCAAGGATTTGATATGTAGAGTGTCTGTTCCCCTTCAATAGTTGCAAAGGAGATGGAGGATCACTCGCTCACCTGTCAATATCTGCACTTCTGCAGCTGCACTTCTGGAACTATTGAGAAGAATCCCACTTTTTTGTGGATTTGAAGTATTTTATCATAGTATTTGAATTATATACAGTTGGGAGCAATTTTGTACCCATATCTAGATCTGTGCAAAGCCTTCTACAATGGGATTTGGGGCCATGAATGTGTTCCAATGGTGCCACTCTAATGATTAGTCTTCAAATTGCCAACAGCATCCAAATGCTGTTCAAAAAGACTGAAGAAAACATCTTGCAAAGGTTAGGGAAGCCACAGTGATGTATAGCAAGAATATGGAGGCATTCAGGAGCAGTTAATTGATAGCTTGTGTGGCTGGTATTCACAGCACTGCAGTCCCAGTGACTCTAAACATATGGAAGAATAATGCTGAAAAATAACAATGGCATTTCGTCAACTGCACTATATAGCACACTTATTTTTTTACTTACTGCTAAGAGTGGTATATAAAACTTTTCTTGTTTTCCCTTTGAGAAGGTTTTAAAATTAAGATCCAAGCTACTTAGAGAAGACATGAAGTCAGACAATCATTAAATTGTTTCAGTTGGAAAAGATTTTTATATTCATGAAGTCCAACCATTAAGCGAACACTGCAGACCCACCACTAAATCACATCTACACATCTTTTAAAACCTCCAGGGATATTCAGACTTCCATAACTATGGGTAACACTTAGTAATAATTTTGTCTTTGTTTTGCTGCATGATTGTCTTTTAGCAATGAGGGAAATTCCAGAACTTGTGCTAACTCCAGTGAGGCCACTCACAATCCTCTTTGAAAGGTTGTGGAGATCAGGAGAGGGACCTGAGGACTGGAAGAAAGCAAATGTCACCCCAGTCTTACAAAAGGGCAAAAAGGAGGGAACTACTAGCCAGTCAGCCTCACCTCAATCCCTGGAAAGGTAATGGAGCACCTCATTCTGGTGTCCATCACTATCCACATGGATGACAAGGTGATCAGGAGTAGTCAGCATGGATTCACTAAAGGTAAGTCATGCTTGACCAGCCTGATTGCCTTCTGTGATGAAACAACTGCCTGGATGGATGAGGGGAGAACAGTTGGATATTGTCTTAACTTCAGCAAGGCTTTTGACACTGTCTCTCACAGCATCCTCCCAGGCAAACTCAGGAAGTGTGGACTGGGTGAGTGGACAGAGAGGTGGTTTGAGAACTGGCTGAACAGCAGATCCCAGAGGGTTGTAATCAGTGACACAGGGTCTAGTTGGAGGCCTGACATTGGTGGTGTCCCCTAAGGCTTAGTGCTGGGCCCAGTATTGCATAATATTTCATCAATGACTTGGATGAAGGGGCAGAGGCCTCCTCAGCGAGTTCCCCAACTACACAAAGCTGGGAGGAGTGGCTGATACCTCAGAGTGCTGTGCAGCCCTTCAGAAGGACCTGGACAGGCTGGAGAGATGGGCAGAGGCACCAGCACAGGCTGGGGGTGACCTGCTAGAAAACAGCTCTGTGGAGAAGGACCTGGGGGTCCTAGAAGACAACAAGCTGTCCATGAGCCAGCAGTGCCCTGGTGACCAAGAAGGACAAAGGTATCCTGGGGTGCACTAGGAAGAGCACTGCCAACAGGTCTAGGGAGGTGATCCTGTCCCTCTACTCAGCCCTCATGAGGCCTCAGTGTATATCAGTATCTGAAGGGAGAGTGTCAAGTGGATGCAGCCAGGCTCTTCTTGGTGGTGCCAAGTAATAGGACAAGAGGCAATGGGCAGAAACTGATGCACAGGAATTTTGACCTGAATATGAGAAAGAACTTCTTTATTATGTAGGTGACCATGCACTGGAACAGGCTGCCCAGAGAGGCTATGGAGTCTCCCTCACTGGAAATATTCAAGAACCATCTGGACACAATCCTGTGCCAAGTGCCGTAGGATGACCCTGCATGAACAGGAAGGTTGGACCCAAAGTGGTCCCTTCCAGCCTGGATTGATTCTGTAATTCTTCTCATGTCTTTGGTTCTGCAAGCTACAATGACCTTGTTTAGGAAAGTGATGACTTAACAGGGATATTACTGAGATACCTAAAATTGCAAGTAATATGGTGGTGAAGAATGGAGAATGTTTATTCAATATTTCCCGAGTTATTACTTTCAAAGAGACTCAAACGAAATTTCCAGGCAGCCGATTTAAAGCAAGTAAATTAAATACTTCTCCCTACATACTGCAGAATTTATCTGTGAAATTTGTTACCACATTGGAAGGAAAATACCAGGCATACCCACACACAATACAGTTTTCCCACAGAAAGCTTGCTGCTCAGTTCCACATACAAATCCAAAGTAATATTATTCTGCTTATGTAAATCAAATGCAACTTGTTTTCACATCTAACTCCTGGTAAAGTACAAAAACAGGGAAGAAGGCTACTGCTTTGCCTTTCTTGTCTCCAATCTGGGCTAAGTGGAATCTCTGGAGCAAAGAAGAGACTTTCCCTCACTATACAGCAACTGAATACTGCCCAAGCAGGAAAATTTTGAAATACAACGTAGGACAGACAAATTGAGTTCAGATTGGAGCTAAAACACAAACATTTTAAAGGGTGATGGAAAGAAAGTGACTTCCAAAGGACTCATAAAATATTTTCTAGAATTTATTGTGACTTGAAAACTCACAAAAACTTGCTGGATTAAGGGAAACTCTGAAGGAAACGAATTGCTATGGAAGGAACAAAGGACAGAGCAGAAACTGTTGGTTCCAAATCCATTTTTTTTCAATTCAGTTTTGCCCAGCACTTCTGGATTTTTGACTGTTTAAAACTTGCGTACTCTTAAGAGATCTTTACTTTTCAGATACAAATTCCTTTTGGTCTTTCTGCAGATTTCCTTAAAGGAAGAGATTTTAGCAGATATACCTCTGAGTTTTAGCTTTTGAGATCATGTCACATCCCTGACAGATAAAGAATTTAGTTTCTTTAGCCATTGGAGAGTTATAGCTATCATCAGAAAGTGACTCATACCTAACTTAGGAGACAAATGACCCTTTGGAGGCAACTTTTTCTCCAGTGACTACATGAGGAACCTGATGTTTAAACCAGACACTTAACTTTCAGGTGTCTGCATTGATGGAATAAAAAACTCATGCCTTTTGCTTTTGCAACCACTCAACCTGTGCCCACATGAGTGAACTGGTGGATGCAATACCATATGATAGCTCACTAATAACCCTTGCAAGAGTGACATCTCTAAAGAAGCACCTTGGAAGCACAAAATGCCCTGTTTACGTTCAGCTGCATAACAAGTCAGTCCAATCTTTTATTTCCGTCACTCTTCCAACAGTGGCATTGCCTTTTCTGACAGGAGAGAGCAGTTCATCATCTCCAAGAACTTCATTTGACAGTAGGCTAACAGGCTCAGAACGTGATCTGAAGTTGTGAAACAATGGCTTTGATGGCCTTCTTCAGCTTGGTTACAAGAAACCTTGCTTGACAATTCATTTTGAACATCTGGTCTACTATTACTGAGCATCTATTTATAAAGCTGGCCTCAACAAAATTCTCATAGAAGTGTCTGTCTTCAATCAGTTTGTGTGTGTCTTGTGGCAGCAGAATATTTTACAGACATTAGTTCCTAATTTTCCAGGGTTTTCTTATACAAATCAGCATTCCTTTCTGGAGCTACTTTATTTATATATGGTTTTTATTAACAGAGCTCTTTCTGTATACAACATAAATGAAAACAACTTTATTAGAGAAGCTGTGAGTCATTGCCATGATTTTATTAAATATATTATTTCAAGATCTCAGACAAGGCATGAAAAGGCTTTAATGAACAGCTAGCAATGGCTTAAAATACATACAAAACACTTTTTTTCTGCATTTGTATTAGGTTAATTTTAAAATCCTCTGGTTTTACCAAAGGTAAATAAGTAATTGTAAGCAAACACATTCAGAGATGTTAAAGGATATCTGAGAGGAGGGAAGAAAGAGAAAGCATGATTCTCATTCAAGAAAAAAGATGGGACAGTTTGATTACTACTGTTATTACATGGGGAAATCATATATCAAGTGAAGGCATATTGAGAAGTGATTACAGGTCTGTGTCCATCATGATTTCCTCATCATGATATCTTCATAGAATGGTTTGGGTTGGAAAGGATCTTAAACAGCCCTCCATGGGCAGGGACATGTCCAGCTTTGCATCCACCAGCATCCCCAAGTCCTTCTTGGCAGCTCTGCTCTCAATCTCTGCATCCCAAACCTGTATTGATACTGGGGGTTGCCCTGACCCAGGTGCACCTGGCTTTCTTCAGTCTCATGAGAGTTCCATGGAATCACTTCTTGAGCTTGTGCAGGTCCCTCTGGATGGCATTCTGTCTCCCACCTTGGTGTCATCTGCAAATTTGCTGAGGCTGCACTCGATCCCACTCCCTGTGTCATTGATGAGAATGTTAAACCGTACAAGTCCCAGCAGAGAACCCTGTGGGACACCACTCGTCATTGATCTCCATCTGGACATTGAGTCCTTGACCACTACCATCTGGATGTGATTGTCCAACCAATTCTTCATCTGCCAAACAGTTCACCCATCAAACTCATATCTTTCCAATTTAGAGAGAAGGTTGTTGTACGAGATTGTGTCAAAAGCCTTATAGAAGTCCATATAGAGGACATCCATACTTCCCTTGCCAGTGATGTAGTTAATCCATCTACAAAGGCCACTTAGTTGATCAGGCAACACAATTTCATTAAATTCCTACCTACAATAATCACAGCAGATTAAAATATAAAAAAGTAGTCCTCTCTTTTGTCTTTTTTCCAGTCCCAGCATTGGTTACCAATAGATGAATATTATGCTCAAATAAATTCAAAATGACTCAGTTAAATTTGTAGTCAGACCTTGGGAAAAAAATCTGCAAGATTTTCCTTGGCTTCAATGGTACAAAAATCTCTTTCTAAATTCTTTCCTATTCAAACCCCCCTTTTTCTAGTTTGCATACTCTAGATGGTGCAAGGACAAAATGTATTTCATGGATTCGATGAAATACAGATATCCAGCCTGGATGATGGATATGATGAATGATGATGAGAGGACAAAGAGTTTTGTCACATGTAGCAGAGCAAGAAAATGTTCCTAAAGAGATGCATCTTTCTGACTCAATAGCTACAAACTTCAGTGATCTCTGGAAAAACAGTAAGAGGAATTGGCACAGGTTGCCTAAAGAAGTGGTAGATGCCCCTGGTGCCTTAAATGGCTACCCAGAAACAGAGACTAGACAGAATTAAGGGAATAAAGGAGGTATTTATTTGAAAGACCTTCAGATGTACACTCTGGGCTCCAGAGGGTCCTGCCTCAGTGGTTCCCAAAATGGATGTCAGGTCATGAGTTCTTCACACTTTTATATCAGCATAAATTCACCAAGCAGAACCCAGCCAAGGATGTAATTTCCCCAAGCTTTCCCCCTCTCCCCAAGATGATGGTTTACAGTTCTTGGGCCTAGGATGGTCTGGGTGTCCTTGGAGAGCAAGCTGGAGAGGCTTTGTTATGTCTATCTTAGCATAAGAGAACAGCACTTAACAAGCTACAGGAAACTTCAGATTTACACTAGCAGTACAGGATTTGAAAAATATAAAAGTTAAAACCTAAGGCATCACCCCATCCCTGGAATGTTCAAGTTTATGTTGGATGGGGCTTTGAGCAACCTGATCTAGTTAAAGATATCCTTGTTTGTTGCAAGGGGCTTCTACTAGATGGATTCTAAAGGTCCCTTCCAACCCAAAGTGTTTTATGATTCTATGATACTATGTGATATTAAATCATATACACATTTGTAACAATTTGAGTGCCTCAGTTTTGAATGGTCCCTGGAAGTGCCTTAAAATTAAGACTGCCAAGTGATCCATGGAGATGCAGGATACCCTGCACTCAAGAAAATGTTTCGAGTAACATTTTACTTATGCTTTAACCATTTTGAGGTAAGAATTACTTTTAGAGTACAAATTACTTCAATTTTCATTAACTTGTCATCTCTTGCACACATATAGATATATTTATACACACATAAAGAAACAAAAAGAAAACTGAAAATACTGCTCCTATAGGACCAAAACACTGCTATTGGTATAATGTAGCCTTAAGATATTGTAGCTTTAAGATATTGTAGCTTTAGGATAATGTATTGGATAGCATTTTTAGCAGAGTGTAGTATTTCTGCATGAAATTCATTGTCTGCAAGTGGGCCTCTATAATTATGCTACATATTTCTCTGTCCATCATTAGTCTCATAAGGAATAAGAAAGATAAATTGAAGGAGAATATTTCAGTATTACACTTCCAGGTGTGTAACAGCTGGTCAAGGCTGAGGGACATTGGCACTAAAGGCTATAAATTCTACTGGAACTCAGGCCATTTTCCATCATTCTGGCTTTCTCACATTAATAATCACTGCAATTGAAACTGCGGGGGCTCAGATGTGCACTGTCACTCTCCTTGCGATCATCCTTACACATCGACCTGTCCTGGAGTCTCACTGGGGCCTTGAATAGTAGTGACAGGCAGAAAGCTGTGATTTATACAATGCTGTGCTAATTAAGGCAGTGCTGCCAGAGTTTGGGCCATGTCTGTGCCGTGGGTTGACACTGGCTGGATTCCAGGAGCCCACCAAAGCCTCTCCATCACTCCCCTCAGCAGCTGGACTGGGGAGAAAAAATATAACAAAGGGTTCATGAGCTGAGGTAAGGACTGGAAGAGATCACTCATCAAACACCAGCACAGGCAAAACAGGCTGGAATTAGAGATATTAATTGAATTTATTACTAACAAAATCAGAGGAAGATAATGAGAAGTAAAATAATATCTCAAAAACATCTTCCCCCCGGCTCCCCTCTCCTTCCCAGCTCTGTTTCCTCCTGCTGGAGGCAGCAGTGCAAGGAGACAAAGAATGGGAATCATGGTCAGTTCATCACACATTGTTTCTGCTGATGCTCAGAGAAAGGACACCTTCCCCTGCTCCACCATGGGGTCTCTCCCATGGGAGATAGTTCTCCATGATCTTCCCCAACATGAGTCCAGGCAATAGATCTCCACTAACTGCTGCAACATGGGTCACTCCTCCACAGGGTACAGTCCTTCAGGTGCAGCCTGCTCCAATGTGAGTCGCCCATGGGGTCACAAATCCCACCAGGAAATATACTCCAGCATGGGTTCTCCTGTCCATGGGTCTGCAGGTCCCTGTCAGGAGCCTGCTCCAGCACAGGCCTCCCATAGGATCACAGCTTCCTCCAGGCATCCACCTGCTCTGGTGTGGGTCTTCTCCATGGGTTGGAGGTCTGTGCACCCCCATAGTTCTCCATGGGCTGCAAGAACACAACTTCACCATGGTCTACACAAGGTGTTGCAGGGGAATCCCAGCTCCTGTGCCTGGAGCACCTCCTTCACTGACCTTGGAGTCTGCAGAGCTGTTCCTCTCACATGCTCTCACCCCACTCTTCTCTGGCCTCAATTGCATCTGCACAATAACTTTTTTTTCTTCTTCTTAAACACATTATCACGGAGGTGTTACTACCATTTCTGATTGGCACAGCCTTGGCCAGTGGTACATCAATCCTGGAGCTGGCATTGGCTCTCCTGGGCATGGAAGAGGCTTCCAGCAGCTTCTCCCACCCCTGTAGCCCCCCACTACCAAACCCTGGCCATGCAAACGCAATACTGTCTGTGTTTCCAGTAGAAATCTTTATGTTTAACAATTTAAAAATGTGGCCATTAAATGCTGCTCCAGGCTGCAAATTATCATACAAGTTGTCAGTGCCAGGGGAAATCTCACAATGAAGTACAAAATGTGTTTGGTACTTTTGAAGTAACTTGGGTACATACTCATGGGCACGCACACAAGCATCTGCCCATCAACACAAGTTTGGAACAGGAAATGTGTGGCATAAATTATATACATTGTTCAACCCATAAATTTCCTTAGGGCAACTCTCTTCTCCTGGCTGCTCCTTGCTTCAAGGATGACAGCAGAACTCCTCTCCACTTTGTAGCTTCCACACTACTACTGGGAGAAATACCACCAGCTTTACTCTGCAAGAGCTGAAGTGAGAGTCCCTTCAATTTCTGATGCCCACTCAGCCTTCTTTAGGCACACTTTGAGACCTGGTAGAGACCTGTCTGGTAGGGACATGTCGTGGGGTCAGGAGCAGGCTGAGACATTCTTACGCACAGCTGACCTGGTTTCAACAGCACTGATCTCAACTGGCTCTTCCTGGTCCACACCCCATGTTTCTCCCATTCCTGGGCTAGAGCCATGCTCAATCCTATCTCCCAGTCCTTCTCCCTGATCACATCTGAAACTGTGCAGGGCCTGGGGCTGCTGGAGGATCATCTGTCACAGAGTGGTTGGCTGGGGCCAAGGGCAAGGTACCTAATCTCTCTGTTGCTAAGGTTGTCTTTTGCTCAATTGGGAGATGAATGCCTTCCTCTCAGGGTTGCTGAAATCCTAGTGATGAGTGCCACAGGTGCACCTGTAAATAACTGCACAGATCTAAGAGCACACTTAGAATGAATGGAAAAATTCATTGAGTATTTCAAGAAAGCAAGCTGAAAGAATGAGGAAGGAGGAAGCAAATTCATACTTTGAATCACATTAGGTTTTGGCAACATTTGCTGTGTTCCTAGTATACCACGTAACAAACCCACCTGAAAGTCACAAGCATAGAATAATAAATGAGTTTGCAACATTTGAGAATAGTAACCTCCAGACTTTAAGCAGCATGTATATTAATTGCTTCTAGAAAACTTGCTTCCTCCTATAAGCTTCCCTCCCTCTCTAAGTGTGGAGAAATATCCAGTTGATGTAGCTGTAAAGAAAGGAGTGCAGGAGCCAATAGATCACAAAATATGAGGTATAAAGAAGTGCCTATTTCAATCAAACCGTCGGCATGAGCATTCTTATTTATGATATGTTATAAAAGGTTTATTGCCTGTTTTACAACTCTAGCTGCCCAAAGTTTGATTTAATCAGAAAACATGCCATCAATGTGCATTGATGCCAGGCCTAGATTTTCATGTCCTGGAAGTTGTGACAACTTACCACAGACTTTTCCCAAGCTATTTGTTAGTGTAAATGAATCCATCAGGTATTTGGGAGAAAGTCTGCAATGTGACTTGTAAATCTTTCAGGAGTTGAGGACAAAATCTGCACTCTGAATATCTACCAATGAATAGAAACACCACTCATGCTATTATTAACTGGATATGTCTGATTTTTTACTGCCCAGTACTAGAAACCATAATCTAAAGTGCTGGGTAGTTTCTAAGACATCACTAGTGTATTTTGCCATTGGAAGTACTGAAGTGGGACCTCAGCTGGCCTTACTGGCTACAGGGAATATTGTCTCCTTCACTGAGACACACCACATTTTGCTGGAGGTTTTCCTTTCTCTCTGCCTTACTTTGCCTCAAGCTGTGGGCAGAAATAGTCCCAAAGAATGGAAGGAGGCAGAAAACAGATCTCTCCTCCTCCCAAAGTAGGGCTGAGGATGGAAGTTGCTTTCCTGGGCCTTTTTCACCTTTTGCAGTTGTCCTGGTATGGAGGGAGGTCAGTGGATGTTTGCTGCTGTATCCCTCCCTGGCACAGCAGGATTTGCCAAGCGTTGCCTTTGATTTGCTGTGGCTCTCCTGCACCAATATGAGACATGTTGTTCCTCATTTGGGCCAGAGTGGGTGTGCAGGTGGGAGACTTCACTGGCTGACTGGATGATATTGCCCTGATCTGGATTTAGATGAGCAAAGGCCGTTGTTTATATCGGGAAATGAAAAATAGGTTTTTTTAAATGAGCTCCTTGTGACTTGGACAGTGGGCTGAAAGAAAACAGGAGTAAGAAATGTACTGCTCCAACAGATTTAGAAGTCTCTCATGTGTCTCTGTTTTGTTCCCCCAAAGGGGACAGAGAAGAAGACATGGCAGCAAGCTATAGGCAGCCAGCTTTCTTTACTCACTATGCTGGATCAGGCCATACAGCTTCTCGTCAAGTTCCTTCAAATGCACAGTTGTGGAAGGGAGAAGGAAGTCTAGAGAGGCAGCTAATATTCTCAGTTAATTAAATTTAACTAACTTTCTTCAGCTACCGAAAATTCCATGTAAGCCTTCGATATGCATACGTGCCCTGATCAGCCTTCTGATTTTGATCATATGGCCACATACGCAGAAATGCAGCCCCATCCTGCAGATATCAAATCTTCACACTGGTCCTGGAGGAGGACACCAGTGAAATGATGCATCAGAGATGGAGCCCTCCCCGCATGTCATCTGCATTACCCTCAATTTAAAACTCATGCTGAGCCAGGGCAGTGTGGGCACACAGCAGCAAGACAAACACACAAACACAATCTAACAGCAGTCAGTGCAGAGGGCCTGGACACCAACCGGTTGACCCAAGATCCCAGAAAACTTACCAGGAGATTAACTACTGCAGAAGCATCAGCACACAGAAGTGCCTTTTATACCCTAGTTATTTTATAGTATACAAAGCAGTATCTTGTGCTATAAAGCTATTTGTTTACCAAGCATCAAAAGTTGCTGGCTGCAGAAAAGCCGTGCTAGCATATTGTGTATGGGTTTTAAGCCAAGATGCCTTATGGTACTGAACTGCTAAATTATATGAGCTTTCTGCATTCAGTGGTGTTACATAAGGATAAAAGACCTTAAACTTTGGTCCTGTACCTTCTAATGGATGAATTTGTGTTCAATGTCAAAGACAAAAAAAAAAAGGAAGAAATGAAAAAAGTGTAATGCTGCTCATATATTTGTGTTCTTTCCTTTGTTTTTCAAATTCATTGAGGAAAAAAGAAGCTTTTCCCAAATTCATTAGGGAAAAAGTGAAAAGAATGAGTATAATCTTGAAACTAGAATAAGAATATGTTTAACTTCACCTGCTCAATAGATGAAGGTTTTTATCACTTTGAAAATCTTTTGGACTGCTAGGGGGGAAGTGACGAGAAAATATAAAGCCTTCTTGGAATAAACAAGAATGTAAATCATTCTGAGTTCAGACAGTCCTCAACTCAAGAATGCATCAGTTTCAGAAAAGATGAATAAACCAATATTTCTTTCTTGTGCTCTTCTTTGGAGAAAACAGTTGGCTTTGATTAAGTAAATGAAGATCAAAAGAACAGAGACAGAAATGTATTGAATACCTGATCCAGGCTAGGTGTAACTGCTAAAAGAGAAAGTTGAATCCTCCATGTCCTTAGTTGTGGGACAGATATTTTTATCAAGTGTATAACATTATTTATAGTGTTTCCATATGCTAGAGATCTAAAGCACATTTAAATTATGTTTCCGCTATTGTAACTGACTTAATAATTGGTCTAGAAAGACCATCTGTGTATAACAGAAACACAAGTGTATGAGGTGATTGATGCTGTAAATTAATCTGAAGGTGGGGTACCGGTGGACGCTCAGCTATCCTGGCTGTTCTGTTGTGTGCTGTATCAGCTTTGGGAACTGTGAAGCCAGATAATGCCCTTTGTCTTGCCAAAGTGTTTTAAACCTTGAGAGTGAAAAATGGGGTGGAGCTACAGGACAAGAAATGTAGCTTGCCTTTATGCTGTGGTTGATGAGCTTTAAAACACAAGCAGAGGCACAGAAGGCAAGAAGTACGACAGAAAGATTGACTTTAACAAGCCAGAACAATTTATGACAGAAACAATCAACCTCAGAAAAGCCAGGCTATTCCCTTGTAGTATGTTTGGTAAGTTTATTTTTATTTAATACAGATATTTCTTCTAAAATGTAGTCTTACAAAGTGATGAAAGACTGCCTGTCCATCCTTACATCGACATTTTAGATTATTTTTTCATGGACAGCTGATGACACTTTTTTGTCTCAGTAAGCCCACTCACTTGCAAGTACTATTGCTGGTGACTTCTCTTGTCCCCCTGATTTTGGATAATGAGACTTCATAGGAGACATACTGTTCTCTGCATGAGACAAAATGTTCTCACCATTTAGCAGATATTTCCACTGTAAACTTGGCTCACATGATTGGGGTGCATAAGCTGCTGAAGACTATTATGCCATCTACTTGTGACTCACCTGCCACATTTTGTTTTTAAAATAATGGCAAATAAATACAGGAACAAATGAAACAAAACAGAAATCTCAAGTTTTGAGCTTCAGGGGGAGAAAAAGAAACCTGAAGTACATTGGTTTTCATCTTTGGTTTCATTTAATTCTCCATTTCCTGGATGTAAAATGAATCCTGTAAACTTTTCTGTGCCTCTGCAATTTAACCAGGATAGTTGAAGTAAATTAAAAGAAACTAATCATATGATTTCTTTTAAGCCCAAGATTAAATATTAATTAGGTGGAGGCCTCTGTAAGGATCATCAAAAAGAGTGGTATTGCTACAAAAAGCGTATGAGCTCAGGAATTTCTTTTCTGCTAAATAAAGTCCTGAAATTTTTGGAGCACTTATTTGTTCTCTAAGAGGAAACATGGGAACCATGTTGGATTACTGGCTTGCTTCAGAAAAACATGAAAAATGTAATCTGCAGTGCCGGAAGGACTGTAAGACTATCATAGGATTCATTTTTGCCAGATTGAGACCTAGCCCCAAACCCCAAACCTTCTCAGAACTCAGAAAATCATATCCACCAATCCTTCTAAAAATCCACTTCACTTTCAGATCACACCTGTTACAAATCAGGAAAACTATTTGACTCTAGACCTCATGCTGTAAATCTATCCCAAAAAACTTCATAATTATACAAAGTGGGTGGAGCCGTGGGATCGGGCATACATTTAAAAGGAAGGGCTGAGTTCTCAGGATGCACTGTCTGCCATTGTGTGCCAAGTTGAGTTAATGCATGGGGGAAGAAATGGCTTTTTTCTGATTTTCATTGCTGAAGATTACAAAAGTCCTACTTATGGTCCAATATCCCACTGAACTAGAAAATTTAGAAAGAAACATCTCAGGCTTTGGGACAAATTCTGAAAAGCTAGTGCTTTTGTGCAGCACAGCGATAGCTAAACTGATTCTAACCAGACTGCTTCAGAGAATGAGGGCATTTGAGGAGGCCCTGAACTTGGTGGGGGATGTTTCAACCACTTGAAAACCATCTTTAAACCAAACCAAATCAAATTTTAGAACTAAGCAAAGAAACACTTTCTGGAATACTATATGAACATATTAAAGACAGCATCAGAACATGGTTGATTCTGCTCTGCAAGTACATGGCTGATTCCGCTCTGCAACTTTAATTTAAATCAAATATAATTTTTCATTTAAATTAATTATGAAGTCTCTTTTAACCTTACTAGATGAGAAAATTTATGTATTTTTAAATAGTTGGACATAATATACTTGGTTAACATTTCAAATAAGCTTAGTTTCCTCTGTGTGATCAATACTGATCAATATTAGGAAATGCACATTTCTCATTTGCAGTATTACCAGCACAGTTGTGTAATATGACATAAGAGTTCTGATTTCTTTGAGTTCATATTGTTTCTCATTTTCATATGATTTCAAATTATGTCTTATAATAAAACTGCAAGGAGTTTTTTTCTTCAAAAAGAAAGATAGATGTTCAGATCTAAAAATTATCACTGGTTACAGCAGCAGTTGCCCAAATGACTTAAAATTTACTGTTAACAGAGACTGACTCAATTAACATTAGCTTTAAGAATAAGGTCCTGGAGGAGCAAAACCCAGCAGTGGCAACCATATGTTTGTGTGTAAGGGATTTGTAATGTTAACTTCTCATTTACACAATTTTTAATATCCAAATGTTTGCCTCCTTTATGATTAGGCATAGAAGTTTGGGGCCAAAATAAACACACTCAGTATAAGGAAATTTGAGAAAACATCCTCAGAGATATCCTGATTTACGTGAGAAGCTTCCTAATTCCTTCAGCAGCTTGGAGCACAGGTGCTGTAAATCCAGTCTTGTTCTTCCTTTTGTGTGGTGCTTCCTGAAGAATAAGATAAAATCATTTCCATACATAATAAATCAGTATGCCTGCATGTATAGGATCAATTTTAAAAAATCATATTGAAGTTCACACACAAAATGTGTTATCTAACACAGAGAGTAATATGTAGTATTTCTCTGTGTGAAAAAACTTTCTTCAATCCCTGCACTTATCCTCAGAGATTTTTATCTAGAAACCGACCTGTGTTGGCCAGTCTGAGCCTTTGAGAGTCCATCCTGTAGTGGCACAAATGCAGACCAAGAGCAATATTTGTTTCCAAATAGCTTTTGCTTTTTTTTTTTTTTTTTTTGCCAGACACCAAAATAATTTCTTTATTGATCTGTGTGAGCGCTATGATTTTAACAGGAGGAAGGCATTGGGTGACATTAGCAACCAACAAATCTCCAGCGGGTACATTCAGTTTCATGCTATTACAGGGGATGCTGGGAAAAGGGCAAGTCTGAGAAGTATTTTAGTAGAAAGCTCATTCCATTTGCTTTATTCCATTTCCCCAAGCAATTATTTGCTTCAGAAACTAGTGAATATGGGCTTTTTTTGAGTAGATTTTACCAAAACTGTACATTGTGACTGGACTGTAGATGTCAAAAGTTCATTAGATGTTGAGTGTAGAGGAAGTACAAGACTAGTTGGCTTTATGAAGACTGCATCAGATGCTGTGTCTTTTCTAGCTGTTGTGATTATCATGATGCATGGATTAGGTAAATCCAAAATCTGCAATTGGCAATATCAGGGGCAATTTATTGAGATTTAGAATCACAGAATATCTTGGATTGGAAGGAACCTTAAAGATCATCTAGTTTCAACCTCCCTGCTGTGAGCACAACATTTTTCACTAGACCAGGTTGCTCAGAGCCCCATCCAACCTGGAACACTTGCAGGGTCGGGACATCTGCAATCTCTCTGGGAAACCCGTGCCAGTGTCTCACTACTCTCACAGATAAGAATTTCTTCTAAATGTCTAATTTAAGTCTAGACTCTTTCAGTTTAAAGCCATTAAAATTGCCTCTTCATTATTCTATGATTCCACCTTTAACACAAACTAGATAATGTCATGCCCAACTGTAGGATGTAAATGTTCTGTTTGCTTGTCCATTCCTTCTGTCAAAACTTCCTTGGGTGATTACTGAGGTCTTAATTTTGTTAATGATTTTATGGAAGAAGATGGCACACCAGGTCAGGAAGAGAAGTACGACACAGATTTTTGTGTACCATTACCCTCTCTCCAAGCAGTTTTGATGAGCATTGGATGGGATGGGATGGAATGGGATGGGAGCTGATGGGAGCCCTCTGCTACAGCATTTCTGTGATTACCACTGCTAATGACTGCTGCAACATCATAAAGTGATTGCTATAATAAAGCAATCCTTCACATGCACAGTGATCAATGGTGCTTGGTGAGGTCCACGCTGCCTTTTGACCACCTGCACTCAGCCCCTGCCAGACCAGAGCATCACTGAAGCCACAGAAGGTCCCGCCGTGGGTTGGGTTGTGCTTCAGTCCCAGCTATGCCTCAGCACAGAGATAATGCTGGCTATCTCACCTGACTGATGAATACAAAAAATTATGCTCTGTTGATGCTTCATTGAAGTAGATTTTTACATAATTAACCCTAAGGTTTTGATGCTCTTTTGTTTTGTTGTGCTTTGGGGGTGGATTTTTTTGGGGTTTTTTGTGGAGACAAATTGATTTGGATGTGTATTTATATTCCATCCCGTACAGTCTTTTCTGAGTGGGATGGATTAATTCTTCCCATTCCTGAGTACTCTTTAGAAGGATTATTCAGGACTGTGTCTGGCCACCTTCAAACACAGTGCACGTCTCCTGGAGATGTGCCAGAGAAGCTAAGAAGAGTGCTGCATCACGGGGATGTTTAAAACCAGAGAACTTGACAGCATGCAGATCCAGACATGGACACAGGGCCCAGACAGAGCAGCCTGGCAACTTTCCGGCAGTTCTCAGTGAGACACATGGGTCTATCACAAATCCAAAACACATTATGCTCAGAAGAAATCTTTGATTTCATACAGTTGGTGTAAAATAAAACACTGCGCTGCTGCACAGGATGGCTCATACTGCATACGTGAGCAGTGCTCCCCAAAGGGTCTCTGATGGCTGAGGATCATGCAGGTTGAGACAAGATTAATAAAACAAGAGGAAAGGTACAAAAATTATTTTCTTGACCTATTACAGTTAGTCTTTGTGTGTACAAGTGCAAAGATTCATGTGGTCTCCTGTCCAAAAATGACAGCCTATTTATTCAATCACATGCTTCAGATTTCAGCAATGTCCTCACAGCAAGGGGGTATGAAGCAGCTCCTGTTTGAAACTCTGTACACAGCACCTCTGAAAATGTCCCACATTCACAGAAATGCTACAATGACAGCTATGATTGCCTAAAAGTTCTTCCCCAATCACAGATGCTGTATTCAGTTTTTCAAAACTGTGTCTCCAAACCAGGGTCATTAAATAACCTGAACATTCCAAATCCAGATAAATATGTATCTGTTCTCTGACAAATCTCTTCAATAAAAGTGACAAATTAAAAAGACTCTATTTTAGGCACTCTCTGTTCAGTCACTAAAAAAAATAAAATTGAAATAAAATTTCTAAACAAGGTTAAAAAAATCTGTCACTTGTTTTAATTCTTCCCAAGGCATGATGGCCTCCGGTAAATCTGGGACTTTTTACATGGTGATTTGGGTAGCCACAGT
This sequence comes from Vireo altiloquus, assembly GCA_013396875.1. Classification (NCBI taxonomy): domain Eukaryota; kingdom Metazoa; phylum Chordata; class Aves; order Passeriformes; family Vireonidae; genus Vireo; species Vireo altiloquus. Next base: position 193,291 of record VZRF01002277.1, read on the forward strand.
ATCTGAGAGAAGCTGAATTATGTGTACATTTGCCTGAATAATGAAGCAGGCAGTGGCAAGAATCCCTACAGAATCATGGTGTAACAACAGAGCAAAATAAATGAGAAGAAAGGACTGAAAAAATTGTGCTGGGTCTGCTAACATGTTCTTGGGAATTCAGCAGGTTCAACCCAGGTCAACTTTTCAAAAACCAAACAAGGAATTCAGCTTTCCTTTCTCTCAATGTGAATTTCTTCAGCAATATGCCAGAAACAGTTTCTGACACATGAGTAAGATAGAAAGTTTTATGATTTCTTTAGAAACTTTACCTCTTCTAACAACCTTAACCCCTTCCTCGCTCTTCCCAATTGCATTTTGAGCCATATCAGATAGGAAAATTTTAAGCCAACTAAAGAGTGACAGCTACTGGGGATTTTGTCTGACTTCTTAATTGAAAATTTGTACAGTAACACTGAAAAGATAAATGCACTATAAAAGTGAATACATGTGATATATTCAGAGCAGTTGGATAATCTTATTTAAAAATAACTGATGACTTAGTTAAGGTTGCAGAGTTTAAATCTATGCTGAGTGATTCTAATAATATCATTTATTAACCAAGACCTATCATATGCAAACATATGTCATTTTTGTTTGGAACTGACATCATGCTAAGAAAACATATTTGCTTCTATTTGCTTCTCTGTGTTCTCTCTTTTTCTTCTATCTCAGCAACTTTCTTCCATTGCTTGGGTCTTTCTTGTATTTCAAATATACTGAAAAACATGCTGAATGATTCAAATGATTGCTAGACTAACTTACCTAAATGCTAGTATGTGAATGGATTGTGTTTGTCACTGTTGAAAAATCTACCTTTAATAACTGCTGGTTAGTATTTTCTCTTTTTTTATTATTTCACATTTTCATTGAATTGTAAGTCATTTTAATGTCAGCATATGATATGACTACTTTTTTTAGTAACTACAGGACAGAATTATGTCCACTGTGCTTCAATACTGGGATTTTCCCTACATCCAACAGCTTTTGTGCATTTTTTCTGATTCTAATGTATCTAAAATGCTGCTGTATCATCTTATCAACTGACCCTAGACAACTGCTTATGTTCTTTTGACTCTCACTTATCCTTTTTCTATTATTCCTAACTTCTAATTTACATTAATCACTATGGACATCCTCCTTTTTTCTGAGCTGTTTTATATAGTTCTTCAATTAATTATTGGGGGTTTTACATTCCCTCTAAATCAAGTTGGTTGGTTTTGGGTTTTTTTCCCCATGTGGTTCTTTCCTAAAACTGAAAGATTGTGACCAGACACTATTTTCAAAGCAGTTTGCAATTTGCATCTGCAATATTTTGTTTAAATTCTTTTATTCCATCTGATCTGATTCAGCCACTTTTGAGATGCCAGTAACTGGGAAGCAAGTTTTGCCATACAGACCCTTTCTCTTACTCATTTGTCGATTTTGCCTAAATAGGTTAAAACCAATTCTTTAACATCTCCATTATACAGATTTTCCTGTAGGAATACCACTGAAGTGGATTTTCCTCTTCTAGATGAGGAGTTCTGCATTAAAACAAGGGCAGATGCTCTCCTTCTCTTCAGTTAGCAAAAGGTTTGGTTCTGCCATTTCCAGCTGCCTATTCACTGCCAAAGCCTGTGGCTGACTCAAAGCTCTCTGGAAGCACAGCCACAGCAAGCAATTGTGGTTACCTCCAGAGCTACCCAGGTGGAAATTCATCATCACCATATTTTTTCCTCTCCCATTTGGTATGTGGAAGCACAGGCCAATTTCTTAAACCTGTGTGCCACCTCCACCTAGTAAATTCAAATTTCAGCAGCAGGAGCAAAGCTGACTCTAAATTAAATCTTGTGAATCAACAGAAATATTTGAATATGCTTCTGCCAATGTTAGAATTTCAGTTCTTATTCCTGCAAATATAGAACCACCTTCAACAGCCAGCTGTTAGCTACTGGTATGTTTAAATTATCTTCATGAGGGTCTGCATACCTATGGGAAAGCGTTTAAAAACTTGAAAGTCAAAGGTAGTTGAAAATGATAACCATGATAATATGTGAGTACTCTAAAGTATTTAGAAATAATTGTTTCTACCTATTCCTTTCTTGTGGGCTGTATAAAATAAAAAACTTGATTAGCTGTAGCTTGACTGTGTGAAGGGTATATCTATTATTGGAAAAGAACTGCTTTTGAAGAAAGGAATTTTAACTTCAATTTCGAAAGGTCATTTTAAATGGTCGTTATAATTGTACTGAATTCACCTGAGACTAGTGTTTGGGTCCTACTATATTCCACTTCAGCTATGGTAGGTGTTTCAAAAGGCCCAAACATAAGAGATTTGGGGTATTGATTTCTGAACAATAGGAATTTGTCATCGAAATGACAAAAATATCTGCAGTTCCCCACTAGGGCAATTTATCTGAGCTGACAATAATCTCCACAGAGCATCTCCCATCCTGGCTCCAGGGTCTGCTCTACTGCATCCTCTACTTCCTATTCTCTCCTCCCTTGCACTTGATCCAAGCAAACAGTTCTTTCACTTTATTTGGTCAGTAGCTGGTCTTTTTCTTAGCCACTGAAATTTCGAACAAGCTGTGTATTGCTTGCCAGAGAAAATTTGCTGTTTCAATTTATTTTCCTCCATCTCATAAAGGAATAATGTAGTATTGCTCTTCTTAAATTGGAAATGTAATTTCTTTTGTTTAGCCTAATGTTCCCTCTGTATTTTGGAGCTCTCATGAGCAGAGTCTTTTTCTATTTTTGTGGGTTTCGAAGCATTTTTTTATTATTAAAATTTTCTAAAAATTTTCTTCTGCTTTTAAAAGGGAACTTGGAGAGTGACATTTTGTCATGCAACTGCACTGATCATCAATGTTTAATTAAAAACTGTCATTGAGAGGTGATGTCCTTCCTTAGGAATGAATTTACTTTAGCAGTGAAAGTCTAGAGGGGCAGTTCTCTTGCTGTCACAGATCGACTTAAAAGACCAGAGAGACATGCAGGAAGACAACTAACAGTTCTGTGCATATTTATGGACTTGTTGTGCATGTGGTAAGTACTCTCCTGACAGCTAGTGTTAAATCAAATCAATCATCACTAAAATACATCACTGTGTATATTCACCTCACTCCTTCATTAGCATTCATTAGCAATTAATCAACACAGCAGTAGTCTCTGGAAAGATCAACAATCCATAAGGTACATTTACATTAAAGATGAGCAAGTGAACATTTGTTCCACTTCAGCTAAGTCTTGTGTATTGTCATTTCTTCAAGGAGTGAAAGACATTGATCAGGCAAATGACTGATTGACTGATAGATAGAACATGCCATCTATTGCCTCTGAAGACCATTTTTCTTCAAACCAAAGGACAGTAGTTTTGCTCAGAAAAAACTTTCAGTCTTCAGTTTCACAGGATGTTTCATCATGTTGGTTGAAAACGTCTTCCTTCCTTAAATCCACTGGCTTTGGAGACAGACTCTACTGCTGAATGTCCTTCAGTTTCTAAAATAAGACCACATTCTAGGGTACAGGGGTGCAGACATATCCGTTTAGCATCAGACGTGGAATTACGTTTGTTTTGCTGATTTATTTCTTCAGCCAAAACAATTATTTAGCAGCATTTCCGAGGCAAACTGGAAGAAAAAAAATATATATTCAGGCATATAAAAAATACAGCCTTACTTTTTTGTTCTATTACCTTAAGAAATAATAAATCTTAATACTTTCAGAGACCTTTGCAACCCTGTGGAAAATTAACTAAACTAAGATTAATTGAAGCAGTTGTTCAGCTCCACTTACTACATATATATATACTGATAATGATATCTTTAATGTTTATCTTAAGTACTCTTCAGACTTAATAGCAGTGAAATGATATAATAAGGTTTTAATTTGATTGTTTTATTTTGTGATATAAAATATGTATTTCAAAATAAAGATTTTTCTAACCTTAGATGCCAAAATTAATTTAAAAGAGAATTTATCACCTTGTATTCATTGAAATTGAAATATTTGCATTACTAAAAATATTAAGTTGTTGAGACACTAAGTAAACCTGTATTTCTTCTGCAATTGCTTTGCTTTCATGGAGATGCATTAATCTACTATCATGGTGTTGTTATCGTGACAAGATATCCAGTTCTACATTTAGTCAAAATAATAAACATTCAGTTCTTTGTGAATATTGAAAGCTTCCTTTTTAATGCACCAATTATGGGTTTGAATTGCTAGTTTATCTGCTTCAATGTATCTCGTTACTTGTTTCATGATTTCTTTTTAATTACCTTCACATACAAATGCTTTCTCTTTCTTATCTGTGATTTAACATACCTTTGGACAGATACAACTGGGCATAGGACCTCACTGTGTCATACCTCAGAATTACTGAGCCATTTCACAGGACAACTCACCTCTAATTCTCTCTGTGGTCACTCTGTTCCCTCTACACTTTTTTGTTTGTTCATTTGTTTAAGCATGAATCTTTGTTCTCTGAAATATCTTTTCTTTCTTGTACCAATACTTCAATGACAAAGCTTGTTATGGTTAGGGTAACCCCAAACTGGAGTACTGTGAATGTGCTTAAAAAGCAATTTACGTCTTCCAGGTGAAGTGTAGTGGTGGAAGAGAATGAGTTGTTTTCCCTTTTGCAGAAATAGAGAAAGTTGCATGGTCATTCCATTCAATGAAGGATTTTGACATTCTGTTTCACTGTGATGTGAGATGAACCCTTCCCTCTGCAAAATTCTTCACCTCCTTGGTAGGACTGTTTAGACCTGTAGACCCTGAAAACTCACCTCAGGGAAAAACCATGTGTTATGGGAAATCTGGTAGGTCATATCTAGTACTGGGATACCTGCAGAACCTTACCAGAAATAAAGGCTTCTCTACAAAAACACATTGACACATTGTCAAAATTCTTCATCATTCAAGCACAATGAAACATTGAGCAAAATTATTCCAAGGAGTTTTAAGTATAACTAAGACTACTCACCCCCATCATTCCTCTCTGCTTGATTAGCTTCTCAGAGATGGTTTGATTAGCTTCACAGTGGTCAGGGCACCAGCAATGCTGGCTAGAGAGACAGTAAACAAAACAATAGTGTGGATTCCGAGTTTATCTGCCCACTCCTATGCTGCCATCCTTATCAAAAAGCTCTGACCTAGCACAAAGATAAGCTTTGCTCCTCTCTTTCCCTGAGCAGCCTGTCTTCTGTGCAAGAAAGGCAGCATTTTACCTTTACGTTCACAAAATGGTTCTTTAAACTTCATTTTTTTGGTAAGACTTTGATTCAAAGTTTTCTCCCATTTAAGAACAATCCCCCAAATGGACATCTTATTTTACACATAAGCACTGAAATTTGTTAAATTTAATCTTTATTTTGCAGAGGGAAACCCAGCAGTGATTTTTACTTTCTAAACTCCTTTTCTATTTCTAGGAAACTTCAATGAAGCATTTTATGGTATGATGATAGCGCAATGGGAAGAACTTGTATTTGAGATGATTAGACAACCACTAACATAAGGCACTACTGAATTTCTCAACCCTACGGGCAACAGAAATGGCAGAGCAGATTTTAGGGAAATTTTACACATTAGTACATAAACAGTCTGTCAAGAAATCGCACCCTTCAGATGTCTGCCTCTGACAGTCTTCAAGACATTAAAAAAATCATAAATGTGATTTGCAATAGAGACATTTACTAGCCTTAATATACAGAGACTGTCATCACTAGGCAAATCCAGGAATGTCAAGTGAAGATTATTAGAGTCTGAAATACTCATGCAGCAGAATGGTATGTGTGGATATATGTAACCCAAAAAGTCATGAACTTCTCTTCTCAATGACCTGTTTGATCTTTAGCCCCCAATCCCTTCTAGTATGGCCCTACACACTGACAATGTGTAGACATAACTGTAAAAAGGAAAAGCAAAGGTCTATGAAAAGGGTCAGTAAAACATGAAAACTGGAGCTTTGTGGAATTTAACATGTAATATTAAAAGGAATGAAGCATTGGCATGGAGAAGAAACCAAACTGAAAGAAGGAGTGAGGGAAAGAGAGAAACATGACCAAAATAAAAGTTCTGAAGATGAACAAAGAGTCTGAATCACACTTGGAAAGAAAAGAGTGCTTGTCTTCACTGCATTCTTTGACTGATACTGGATTCCAGAGCTTGCTTTATTTGGGTCACTATGTCCAGGCAGTAGCTATCAAAAAAAGTGCAGAGGTTTGCTGAACCGAGAGTCTCAGTCCAAATGTCTGCAGACAGACATTTAAATTACAAGAATTCCAGGGTAAAACAAGAAACACCCTGGAGATGGAGCCTAAATCACACTCCCAGATGTAGAGATGCTCTTTTGGCTATGCAGCTGCAGTGGCTGCCTTGGAATCAGCATATCTGGGGCTGACTCTAAGGTCTCAGGAGCCAGTGTTATCCAACTGGTACCTTTCAGGTCATTACAGTCAATAATTCCTTTTCAAGTATCAGAAAGAAAAGAAAACAAAGTGAGATGATTAAAAAGCCAATTAGTAGATCAAAGTAAGAGAAGCTAAGTCCTGGAGGGGAAAAATAATGCATGTATGGTAATTTAGGCAGTAAGGAAGATAATTAGAACAGGGTAGTGATAATGGGATAAACTGGGGATCAAAAACCATAGAGTTTATTGGAAAAAAATAAAAAGAGAAGAAAATTAAGGGAAATTTTAATGACTCTTTGAATAAAACAATTAACCATATAAATATTAGAATGAAAGCTTGTCTAGAAACCACCCTGATGTCTTCGTAAGTGGGACAGTGATCTACAATTCTCAAAAAAGTACAGTTTTAATTCTTCTCCCTGGAAAGTATTTCAATGTCTCTGATGTGAATATCTTCTGGGATAGTGAGCTGGATATGGAAGACATAAGTTGAGCAGCCAATAGAGATTAGAGACATAAAGGCAGACTTCCCCATCTCATCCTTCCTCCTTATCTTGTTCATAATTTTAACTCCCTTTTTCAGCAAAGACGTCAGAGTTTTGGTGTTGAAGTCCCAATTCACTTTCTAAACTTTGTTTCACTTGACTTCCTTCCAAATTCTTTTCTTGTCTACAGCTCTCACAGCTCGAGCTTTCTGATGAGGTTTGTTCTTGGCCAAACTTTCTGTCAGCCTTTTCTCCCTGTGTTGTGAGCGCACATCCCCCTCCTCGGCCCCGTGCCTGCCTGACTCCTGATCTTATCCCTGCTGCTGTCCATTTGATCAAAACATGCTACTCAGGGGCTTACTGCAGATGGGGCAAAGAATGAGGGGAGACAGAAAACCTTCTTTTTTTGTGAGGTCTCCAAAGACCACCCTTGAGCTTTGGCTCCAAATGCCTCACAGCATTGTGAGTCCACAGATTCCTGTGTTCTCCTTCACAAAGTCCTGTGTGTCTTTAAACAGAAAGACCCCTAACAGTTTGCACCCCATGGCTCTGTCAAAGCAACAACATGCTTGCATAAATATTGTTTGGCTCTAACCCTTTCCATGTGGCTTATACCACAGGAAGTTCACTTTCTTCTAAAGAGCCTGAACATGAGTGGGGGTAAGGATGAGTTTCAGCCTGTGAAGTATGAATTAGACTTTTAGAGACAGCTGGGACTCAAGAGAGAATGAAGGGCTTGCAACTTAACAAGTAAGAACAGGAAGGAACATAGCTGAGAAGAAAAAGAAATAAATCAGAGGCATAAGTTGAAAAATAAACATCTCCTTTATATTACCTAAGGAGCTTCTGAAGTAATTTCAGCAAAGGAATATTACAGTCACAGGGCTCATTAAAGCCAGCACTGTATCTTGTCAACAATACAGAAAAAGAAAGGAAGAGTAACTGGTAAAGATAAAAAAACATTCAACAGAAGATCCCCCCAAGTGAATAATGTCAAACTGTATGTCTCTTGAATGTTACCTACTGCTTTGGTGATAAACAGTGATAAAGATGCTCTACCTCTGTGACCTGAGGAAGCTCTGGGTAGCAACTCCCTATTTCTTTGCAAGTAGAGAGCATGAAGAGAAGGAACTACAAAATAATACTTGCTATTTTATTTAGAGTATCTATTTCTCTGATTAGTAACTCACTTCAGGTAATAGAAAGATGCAGCTGGACCAGAAGGTGATAAATGCCTAGCTTCAGGTCAAATTCTTCCTGCCTTCTCAAGCCACAGTAGCTGTACTTGAGAAGATTGTGTCACTGACATATATCTTTCTTTTCTCTCTGGAGGCAATTCTCTTGTCAGCTTTTCTCCTTGTGGAGAGAAGAGATGTATTTCTAATAGGAGGGAAGAAAGAAAAGAAAAGAAAAGAAAAGAAAAGAAAAGAAAAGAAAAGAAAA
>VZRF01002277.1:201994-251994 GCA_013396875.1 Vireo altiloquus
GGAAGGGAAGGGAAGGGAAGGGAAGGGAAGGGAAGGGAAGGGAAGGGAAGGGAAGATCATGTGTAGTTTCCTTATGCCACCACTGTACTGTTCTTAAATATAATTCTGAGTCAGTCTGGAAAAATTATGATGAGTCTAGAAAATAACAATAGGAGAACCAGCAAACACTAGAGGAGAGAGCTTTGGAGGTGGAAAGTGGAAGAAGGAAAGAGGATAGAGTTGGATGCTTCAGGGTTTGTGTTGCTCTGCTTAAGTATTTCTGAAGAAGATATGTGGTTTCAGATCTTGGACTTCATTCTTGTTTTACACTCCAACAAACATGAGACATTCTGCCATTATGCAACACCACATGCCCTATAACAAATTTGATTAACATATATTAGGGTTGCTTATAAGACTTAACATTATTTCTGCTCTTTTGCAATTAGTTTGGGTTTATCTCAGTTTTAGCCATCTTCAACATTTAGTCTAATGCACTTATCTAGCCCCTTTTTATAATGAGAGAGGAGAGCAAAGTGTGTCCAAGGGTGATTCATCCTGCCTGTCCTATATATCTGTCTTGCCAGAAGTAGTTGTATGGAAAATCATGTACTTGGTACTTTTATCCTACAGCAGTGACGTTTTTGGGGAATGGAAGAAAGTATGGAAACAACATGATGGTTTTCTACTTCACACAAACTACTCCTTGCCAGGGTTTTTCTTGGGCAAATTTACACGCGAATCAGCACTTGATCTTTAGCCTTTTCTTTGGTCTGTATTTTTTACAAGTGACCAAATCTCAGAATTATTCTGTGTGATATTTATATTTTTGCCCTCTGCTTTTTCCTCTTTATCTTCTATTTTCTCGTTATCAGAAGTTTTATATTAGCATGGATTTCTATTGTATTCTGGAAACTCAGTTACAGTTAGTACCCCATATGTTTCCCACCCTTTAAAAATATTTTCTTTCCTGAAATAATTACCACCTTTGTTTACATTGATTTCGGTACATTTTCCTTTTTCCTTCACCTGGGCACGTGGAAAAGTACAACAGAATTTTGCCCCTGTGAGATCAACACAACCAGAATTTCTCTAGCTTTCTCAATATGGTCCATGAAGAGAAAATCGGGATCTTCCTCTCACAGCTGCAATTAATCAAATAGAGCTTCCATTTGGCAATTTGCAATGCTAACTTTCTTGCTTAAATTTTTCTTTTGAAAAATCTTGAAACCCACTAATAATGCATAAAAACTACCAGATATTTTCCAGAAAGTTCTGGTGGTTTGACTCATCCCCTCCATAAGATTATATTTCCTTCATGCAGATTCTGCAATCCTGAGTCATTCCCTCTCAAAACTCTCAGAGAAAAGGAGTTGTGGTGGATGTTGACTCTCCCCCACTCCTGTTTGTCTAACGCAGCAGTTTTCATGCATTCGTCGGAAAGCAGAGAACTACAGCCCTCAGAAAACAGGAGATAGAGAGTTAAGCTGAAAGCCTAACTTTAAGATTTTTTCCTGCTGTTAAGGGGCTTTATTTCATTACTTTGTTTGTTTGTGCATTTATTTTTGGAGAATGATGAGCTATCCATTGTTTTACTTCATTGTGAAAACTGAACTATTGTTGAGGAGCCCTAGAGTGTGGGATGGGCTCTTATTTGGTTTCCTAAAAGAAAACAAAATTAATTAAACTATAACTCTTTCTCCTTGGTTTATGGCTTAAAAGATAGGGCCTTTTTATTGTTATGCATTCTCTAGTAATTATTACCACTTGCAGTATACTGCAGACTAAAAACTGTGCCTGTAATAGAGCAGAGATATTCGGTTCATATCCCCCAGTTATATCTTTCTGTTGTAGTGAGGCTGTGATCTATGTGCCCCAAACAAACACTTCACAAAGAATGCCTTAGAAGAAGCAGAACAGTATAACTCAGCTTTGCTTCATGGCAGAGGAACACACATGATAATTTGTTCCATTTTGCAGACCTAGATGCATTAGGCTGTGTTAAAATCCACATTGTTCAGATGAACCAAGCTCACCAACTGCTCGGGGTCAGTCTGTACCTCTGATTAGTGAATTGGAAGATCCCATGGAAACTGTGTTAGAGCCTGAGAAAAAGCCTTAAATTATCTTTATTGGGCCCGATGGCATAGAAAATGATTGATTTTCCTGGGACCTTTTGGGCTGTGGTACTGGAAATCCCAGCTGTCAGAGCTGGCCCAAGTGTGGTTCAGCCAAATGCACCTCATTTTCTGAAGTGCTCAGTGCTTACCTGGCTTAGGTTTTCATCCAAATTTCAGCTAACACTGTTTTTCTGTGCAGCTGTTCTTAGTTTTGAGTCTTGTAGAGAAACATATTGAGAACAACTCCTTATGCAAAGTCCTTAAATTCATACATCTGATTGAGCAGATTTAGCATCAAAAGACAAAACCTGCCTGCACTCAGAATTGCGCAAGTTAAATTTAATCTCAAAAGGCAGGAATTGCCAAATGGGCTTTGAACAACTTGAAGCTATGTATTTGTCCAGATCGTCCTTGGACTCAGGAGAATGACGATACAATGTAGAATTGTCTTCTCAAGTGTGAAGCCAGAGAGATTAATTCTCTTTATTCTGTCAACTGCCAACAGCACAGAAAACAAAAAAAAAAAAANATAAATTTGTCGTAACTTCAGGATATAAGTACATAAATAATTAGGAAAATAATTTGCAATTGTAATGTTAAAACTGCATGTGTATTTGAAGGCAATTGCAGATGAAAGTGAAATAGTCTTATTCAATGCAGCCAACCCCCCAGAGAGACACAAAACTTTAAAATGTATAATTTAGGCCCTGTACTCACTATGAAATGACTAAAATTTATATGAGACCAAATTCATTGCTTCTATATCTAATATTACTCCTGTGAGCTGTAATATAGAATGGCATGCAACTGCTCATATACTGAAATACCTGCTACTGTTTTGTAAAATCAGTTCTTAGGAAAGATTTAATTAATTAATTCATTAATTCATTCATTAGTTAAAAAGGTAAAATAATGCAAGTACATTAAATTTTACTATTATTAAAATGTCTTTGTATTGGGAATTTTTTTTGAAGAATTGCTATTACATTAATAATTTTTTATTAAACTCCTAGTTTAATATGATGTTTTCCTTATTTTTTACCAGATCATAAATAACTGCTGTTTCTCTTTACTTTTCTTGAGTATTTTGCTTTTCTGTTCACAATGTAAAAAGAATTTTAATTTCAGATATGAAATAGATGTTTAAGATGTTATATAAGATTTGCTTATGCTTTTCAAGTTACTTTTTAAAGGTCTAATAATTGTGACACAACATGACAAGCAAATTATTACAGGTATGTTAAAAATTTTTATTTGGGACATATCTACATAAATGATTTAATTGTTTTGGAGAAGATAGCAGACAATGAGTTACTGGTGACTCCATAAATACAAATTTAAAATGAAAAAATCCATCTAAAGATGTATAGAACTTAATTTTTTTTGAAACAGTGCATGGACACCACCCATGACTTAGCAGATAGGTTTTCATAATAATTTTTACTTAACTTTGCTTTTTTATGTGAAAGAATGATATTTCCTTAATTCTGAACAGTCACTGAAGAATGTCCATGGGTACTCTGTGAAAGTCTTATATAATGTGTTTTGAGGGGGGGCAGTCTTTAGTGATTTGGATGTCTGAAGCTATTTCTTAATGCTTAAGCTAACTAATTCTTCTAAATTCATGGGAGCTACACTGAATCACTCAAAGACTCCAGCAACCTTTAATCAGGCTTGTGCATGACATCATACATAAAACACTCTCTATTTTACTGAAATAATCTCTCATAATTACAGTGGCAAGTCTATTTCACAAAGATGTTAAATTTTTAGAAGTCTTAAGCACCCTCTTCTTTTTTTTTTAATTACCTTGAAAGAGGGATTCTGAAATGTCTGATATTTTTTAACTTGCTTAATGTTACACCATACCCTTCTCCGCAGTTATGGCTGACCTCTGTATTTGTAAGAAATCACCTAGAATTAATTTGTTTTATTCCATTGCCTTTTTACAAGTTGTAGCAACTTAATTGCTAAAAATCAGCCATTTAGTCTTCCGGTCTTCTTATATTTTTGCCTTATTATCAAAACATTACCTGTTTCATCTAGTCTCATTCTAATGACCTTTGCATATTTTCTCAGGTAAAGACAAGGTTAAACCTCCTCCTTGTATTGAAACGTATCTGCATTTACAAAACACTTTAATGGCCTTCCTGCTAATTTTATGACTTGCTTCTTTAAGAAGAGAATTGAGATGTTATTATTGATGTTTTCATTTTTTTTCTTCTGAAAAATTGATTTTAATGTGGAGCCCTACTTAAAAATCAATGATACTACCTGACTCAGGGTTTGACACTTAAAATCTATGCTATTCTCAGTGGACTTGAGTTTCATAAGCCTAGAATGTGAAGACATAACACAAAAGGCAAAAATTCTCCCTTGGGGTAAAATGTCATCTGAGATACCAGGCATCTTAACAAAGCAGTCTAATTGCCTCTGCTCCAATACAGAAGGAGCTTATATCCAGGTAAAAAATGTCCGTCTCTCTCTGTGTGAGTGTGTGTGTGCCTTTGGAAATAATACCTATCAAATCCCTCAAAAGTTAGTTTATGAGTAACTTCTACACTTGTTTACACTTTGGAATCAGTTTATCTGTGACATATCGTTCCCTAACATTGTCTCATGGTGATATTAGAAATATTTGGAAGTTCACAAAAGAAGACAGATAAGTTATGATTAATTAAAAATATTATTTAATTAGGAATATAGAGAAGATTGAATAGGTGGCCTGATATGGAAATTTCAAGGACAGGTTTTCAGTTCCCTAAGAGCTTGGATCCATCTTCAGGTAGGAGTAGCTGGAGTAGGAAAGAATGAGAAAAAGGGAAATAACCTAACAAGGTTTATTATGAAGTTTGATGAGTTTATGGAAAACATCGTGTGTTGACTCTGAAAGTTCCTTTCCATTTCACATTTCCATATTTCCCTCGGAGTTCTCCCTCGGTTTCTACAAGACCAATGACATTTAAAGGTATCTCAGTGATATTTAAAGGTATGAAATTCAAAAGCAATAAAAGTTAATATTTTTCTATCTTGAGCATATTTGGCTTCAAGGAACTGTTGCTGAAGTTTTGCCAAAAGAAACTTTTATGCCAAAATTGTAGTTGCTCTGAAACAAAAGTTGGCTGCAGGAGTCATTGAAAAATTTTTCTTACATCTTGGAGAAGATACCACACCTTGCATGTCAGAGTTTAAACCAGTATTGTGGTTTTCATCATTTCTTTGAGGTGTCTTTGTTAAGGACATCCCCAAAATAAAGTATTTGACTGTAATGATTTTGGATCTTACCTGCAGTGGTGAGGCCCTCTTCTTAGCTAAGAAACAATTGTTCACAATCATACATTCTTGTTGGAAAGCCTCACAAGTCTGTGGGTGGTACTGGTCTCTCATTAAATTATCAATTAAAAGTACAATTCAAAGTTAATATTAAGGAAATTGATTTATGAAGGTGAAGAATTGAATATAGTGATGCAGACTTAGTCCAGGAGACGAGTTTGAACGGATAGCTGCCATCTAGATGGCACAGGTCACCCAGAAAACAGATACTTTTCCATAATTAGCAAACTTGAATTGGTCCCCTGTGATAAAACCAGCTTCTACATTGGATCTCTGATTTTCTGTGTGTTTCTCAGAGAGCTTTCAAAGACAAGACAATAACCAGATTAGAAGGGTCCAATACCTCCCGGCTCCCTCGGTTTATTGTGAAAACAACTGTATTCCTAAGGAGACAGCAGTAATGAACGTGGAGAGGAACAGCAGCTACTACTGTTTATCTGCAACGCAGAGAATGCAGAGCCCAGGATCGTGTGTCCTTTCCCTGAACCCAGCTGCTGGCTAGGTCACATCAGGGGGACTTTTACAATTTACTCTTCTTATGAAGTAGGGATATTTTTATTTTCTTCCTCCAACAAGCACTTTCAGCCTGAATCAAATTATGCTTCTGAAGTGATTTGTAATATTCAAGTGAAAGTTATAACATAATAATGCATGATGTATTTAAGCAAGAGGTGATAAACAGACATCAAGTCAAAAACAGCACTCTGCTAATATTTTTATTATTTTCATCAGTGTTTTGAAAATGTTTTTTAAAATATTTATGGGATACAAGAAATGTCATTCTCTGGACAAAAAAAAAGAAGACAATGAAAAGTTAGTACAAATGGCAGAATCGTGATGACAAATGAGGAAAAATACAAGTACTTACAGAAAAGCATCATTCATGAGTTTACAGAAGACTGAATCACTGTAGTGTGTATAAATATGGTACAACAATGATTTTGATGACTCTTTATCACAGCTCTGTGATACAAAGTATGAAATAAAATAAAAAAGGACATGGGGCAAAAGATAAGCCAGTCTACATTATGCTATTAATGAAGAATAAGGAACAGCATGGAAATTGATAAATCTTGCAGGATAGGAAAATGACAACTTTTGACTCATCTATAATAACCTGAAGGATTTATCACTCTCTTTCCCTGCTAAAGCTGTGGGCAATTTTTCTGTTGTCTGTCTGGTACCTCAAGTTATTATACAAAGAAAAGGCATCATAAATGCAGCGAAGGTGGAACTGAGGAAGAGAATGAAGATAAAATATCCCAGAGGTGACCACTGTGACCATGTTAGTTCTAACGTGCCAGTCCTAATATTTCTGGCATTCCTTTAATCAAAGCCTGTTTGGGCTTAGCTAAAATAGACACTTGTATTTTCAAACATTCATAATAGGTGAGTTCTCTTAACAAAAATTCATTCTCAAGAGAGAGTCTGGCAACATATTTTTCTGGTGAATAATGGTCAGTGCATTCCTTGTTACTGTACAAGGCAGTACCCATTTTCATGAGTTTTAGCAGTGATTTTGGATGATATGTGGGACTAAGCCTGGATGTGCAAACACAAACCCCTGTCACGGGAGCATTTCTCCAAAGAGTGTCTATTAGAGTTTCTTTTAATTTGTCTCATGATCTTTTTATTTTTTGTTTTAATTTCCTTTTGATGATGACCTGGAGGAGATCAGTAGTCAACTGCCATGCAGGACAAAATTTACTCAAAATGGCAATACTCTTTTTCCTAATCTCTTTTGCCATTTCAAATTATATAGGCTTGGCAGTTCTCCACTACCAGTCTCAACACAGCTTTTCACTCTTTGTATCCACCAGGAAAAAAAATCAGATTTTTTTTCCAAATTTCTGTTTCCTCACAGTTTAATCTACCACCCTTCTAAATTTTCTTTTTTTATCCAAGGGTTCAAAATGCTTATGGAGGCTTTTGGGCAGATATCTCCAGGTCCAGAATAGGCACTTGATTGCACCTTTCAGATCACCTTCCTTAACTGTGAACTTCATAGTTGGAGATGTGTGCACACCTATGGACATAGTGCTCACAGTTCCAAATATCTTCTCTCATGGATTGTTCCTTTTTACTTTGAAGTTAGTTCTGCTGTCTAGGTCAACATATGAGTGCACATACACTGTCCACAGGTGTCCAGTCAGCAGGTGCTCAAATTTAGTCTTCAGTTTCCAGTCTACAATTTCTGAGGTACACTCCCAGGTAGGATACGGAGAAAAAATTAGAGCATATAGAATGCTGAATTATCCTGACTCCACAGCAATCTCCATATATCACTTCAGATTTGGAAGGCCTACCAAATAAAAGGGTCCTGAATCCCTGACCTAACCATCCAGATGTTTAGCCATCATAATGCTGAGTAAATGGGATGATGTGATCAGAGGATTATCAATAGTTTGTTTCACTTGGTATAAATATCTCTTGAAACAAAACCTTTTGAACTCCTAGACAAATTGGTGTGCTCCAATCTGGGTAGAGGAACCTCCTCTACAGTGGACTGTGTGGTACTGAGGCTCCATTTACTATCTCTGAATTGGGAAATTCTTCAATTAGACAGAGTTAGAGAGAAGGTGGATATGGCTGCCCAGGAAGTCTGTGAAATCCCTGTTACTGGAGAAGTTAAACTGTGACTGAACAACCACATGCAGCCATGATGCTTGCCCTACTACGAGCAGGAGGTAGGACGTGGTAACCTCCAGAGGTGGCCACAGATTTTCTGTTCTTTTGAATACTGGCAAACAACTGCTCCCACTGCTGCTTCTGTGATCAGCTGTGACCATCCTACAAATGCTGTGGTACTGCTATGTGTCACATTAACAGGGTGGTACCCTTTCTTCAGGCAGAGAGCAATCACTGACACATCCACCCAAGCTGAGAAGCATGAAGCTGTGCAGAAATCCAGTGGCAGAACAGAACACAACACTGACCCACTATTTTTGTCTCTCACTGGCAGCAAATCTGAGCTCTTCTGCTGAAACTTTTTTTTTTTGTGATGGGAACTCAAACTAGCTGGAATGATTTTGGGCCCAGTTAAACATTTGGTTTCAGTCCCTGTCTGCAGGCCTGAAGAGACCAAAAGACTTCCAGAACAGTTAGAGATGAAAGGTTATTAGATGAGTCCTTACTCAAATGCTTCCCCAGTAATACATACACAGAAGAAGAGAGGTTTATGGGGGTCACTACAAGAATAATTTGATTTGATAACTTTTCTTACTTAAGAAACCCCCTCATGCTACTTTGTGAAGGTCTTCCTTTGCACAGCTCACCTACTGCAATTTACATTTTCACAGATGGCATAAAGGTGCTCACATTCAATGTATCCTTCCATTCTCATCCGCCCCTTCCTTTGCTCTGTAACACCCTTTTTTAAAACTGCTAGAAGAATCATTTCCTTTATTCTAAGATAAAATTATTTATAATCAATTAATAAGCATTGCTGAGGCTTTTGTTTGCCTGAAGCATCATTTCCTATTCAGTTTTTGCATCTGAACTATTCAGCATTGCTTTTTGGTTCTCTCTGAAAATACTCTTGAGAAGCCAGGCTTATCAGCCAAGAAGCATCCAACAGCTAAGCATGTGCATTTATAAAAAGACTATCGCTTTTGTGCTAACTTTGATTGCCAGTTTCTACACTTAAAATGAAAATGAAGCTGGTGGTAAAGCCACATATCTGAATTCATTACACTGAATTATATGAATTTCCTTTCTTTCCTTCAATATCCTCAAGTGGCATAGATTAATTTATAGAGTGGATGTGTTTTTAAAATCTGCAAAGTTTTCATGTGGATTGATGTACTGAGAATAAAACTTAAAGCAGCCATTTCGAGGGTAATACAAACATTATTCTTCTTAATGATTTTTGCACACCCGTATTTTTGAATGTCATTTTTGGGAAGTGAGAGTGGTATAAGGATAATTAAAGAAGTTACTTTACTGACATGGGAGGAGACATATAATTGCATAGGCCACAAAGTACAAGAAGTTGCAGTTAATGTGAGGACTGATTTTCCAAAGAGAGGAGACATTTTGAATCCCCAAAATTTGCCTTCCACAGTAAATGATTCAAAACACTTCTTCCTCTCAGCACCTGATTTACATTAGCAACTGGTTACTTAGAGGCACAAGTACTGTGATTTGTGTCCAAAAGCTGATTTTGTACACAGATTTTTCTCGTTAAAGTGGAAATTACTTGTTTTGAAATTTTTGTCCTGAAATGCCTATAACCAAAATCCAGTGTTTTTGAAAACAAATTTAATACATCCCAGTCTGGTCACTCCATCATTTCTTTGTGTCTTTAACAAACTGGGAGCAAGGTAATAGTTTATTCTTTTCCTTCTTTGATCACCTGTCAAAATGACAGCAACACCAACCTGTCTAATGATTTCTGGCTATCATCGACTTAACCAGAAGCAAACACCATGCTCTGTAGATCACATTGTGATTTAACTTCACATTCTTCAAATTCCCCAATCTATTTTTCAGATGGTTAAAATTAGAGAGAAAGAGCTTGTTCTCCATAGAAGATATTTCTGTAGACTTCAAAGAGAAGCATTTTAAAAATTGGTAGTGAATCACGGTTCAATTCAGGTTGCAAGAGACCTCTGAAGGTCACTTTGTCCCATCTCCTCAAAGGAGGACTGACATCAAAGTTGGGTCAGGTTGCTTAGGATACTTTCCAGTCAATTTTGAAAATCTCTGAGGACATGTCCACCATCTCTCTACAGACTGTTGGTTTGCTTAACCACTGTTATAATGGAAATGGTGTTTTTTATATATCCAGATGTAATTTCTCTGCCAAAAAGTGCAATGGTTGCTTTCTGCCTTTCACTCTGCATCCCTGAGAAAAGTCTGACTTCATGTTCTCTATAAGCGCCCATTAGGTGGTGGAAGAGGATAATTAGATCCATCCTTCTCCTTGTCTTCCCTAGACCAAACAAATCCTCATTCTCTCCTCATACACTGTGTGCTCCAGCCCCTGGACCTCTTTGTGACACTCTGCTTGACTCACTTCAGCTTACTGATGATTCTTGGACTAAGAAGTTCAAAACTGACACACTGCTTCTGTGGAGCAGAGGAGAATGATCATTGCTCCGGCACCAGAAAGGACTAAGGCAACCCTGGACTCCCTTGCCTCAAGGCCTCATTGCTGACTTAATATCCAACCTGCTGCCCCACCAAGACCAGCAGATCTTTCTCTGCAAATTTGATGCCTAACCATGCATCAGCCAAAGTGGAGTGCTGCAGGGAGTTATTCCATCCTAGGAGGATGGCTTTGCCTTTAGCTTTGTTGAAGCTGGGTTCACATCACCCACCGCCTCAGTGTATTGTTAACTCTCACCCAGTTTGAGGTCACTCACAAACTTGATTGATATCTGACAAAGCACTGGAAAAGGTGCTGAAACAATATCAGCTCCTCTATCAAATTCCACTGAAAATGTTTACACGTCAGGTTCTGAACCGCTGGCAAAAAAAATTCTTGACTGATTTTTTCACATATCTCCCCCCCCAATCTTTGTTCCTTGAAGAGAATCTGTTGGAAAGACAAGGTAAGGTCCTGCTGTGACATCTGTAATGCAACTGGGTGCTGATCCATACGTTCCTTTTATTCCTGCCCAAGTATTTCCCTTTAACTGACATGACTGTTCAGGTCCTTGCTTCTGCTTCCTTCTCTTTTCTAGAGATCTGTGGTCAAAAAAGAGTGCTTCCCTTGGCATTTCTGAATCCCTTAGATCCTATAATTTTGATCTCACTGAAAAGTCAGACAGTCCAGTTTATATCAGATTTTATCAATGACTGGAAAACATATGTTATCTGTAATGTTTATCCCATTAAAAACAGCACACAGATGCTGTCCTAAGAGAAACCAGTTAGTATAATATTTGCTGTGCAGCTCAATAATGTGCAAAATGTATATTCATTTATTAAGGCCCATTTGTCTTCTGTTTGTTCTGACTACTGTGTATTTTACCCATAGTTCAAAAATATCAGTAGTGACTTGAATGAGTAATTAGATAAAAGAGCATTTCATTTTAACTATAGAATGAGGCAAATTTCTTTTCACCATCAGAATCTCATGTTGCTGTTGGGGCAGCCACGACACACACAGACAGTGCCTCTTGAGAGGTCTCCTTTGTGGTTTCTTAATGTTTACATAGTTTTAAAGCACAATAGACTTGATTTAGCCAATCACCACACCCCACTAGGTGAACACACGATAATCACGCAGCATGTTTTTCTATCCCTAATTCAGCTATGCCTCTTTCCCACAGTCCTTCTCTAGCCGAAGTAACAGGCCTGAGCCATGATTTTACAAAGGCAACATGGCCTTCATTTTATCAATTTTTTACCTATATGCAATAAATACTTTTTCATGAGAAAAAGAAATCACTGGGTTGTAGGGTAGACTCCTTAGCTTAAACCCAGACGAGCCCTGATTCCTCTGCTGGTCTGAGGAGCACACTCAAAGGACCAGCCCTGCCCTGAGAGAAGAGAGAGACCTTTGCTGATACGTGCATTTCTTTTTGTTGCTGTGGGATTATTTATGGATAAAGTAGACCCCTCAGATGTATTCCACCTCTAAATTCCCAAAGCCACAAAACAGGCATTTAGTTTTGAGAAAAGTATTTTGCATATCATTAAATTTGTCAAGGGCTGCAAAAATTGCCTATAGCTCTGCTCTTTCTGAAAGAACAGAGAGCAAACACCAGCAATGAAGTTTGCTGGGACTCATCCAGGCTGCGTGGTTCAGGAAAGATCAAATCTCCCCATCCTTCCTGCAGCACCAGATGCACAGGGACCCTGTCCCTATTTGATGTCCCAAGGTGTAACTCCTTGCCCCAGGGGAACCAAAGGCTGAGGCTGGTGGTGGAAGGATGAAGCCTACTTCAAAACTGTGCCTGTTGTGCCACACTGCAGGAGGGTGCTCTGTGTCTCTGCCTTTCTTCCTGCTCAGGGATTTTCACAGGGAAAATTGCTTTTTTCTGAAAAGCAATGGAAATTCTTGTGGGGAAATGTTCTATTTTTAATTAGACTTGGTCCTTCCTTACCAACTCATTAGAGGGACCGTCAGCCACCTACACCTGTACCAAGGCAGATTAAAAGAATACAATTTTAATCTAATAGAACTTTTTCAATTACTTTCTGTAGCTGTAAATGACAGTGAGACTACAGCATCTTCCTCTCTAGAGATCTGACTTAAATTACATTCATATATCATATATCATCTCTTCAGTTTAGCTTGAGATTTAGAAACTACATCAGTAATCATGTCATTTAACCGAATCAAATTATCTTCCCTAGATTTGGAGTAAGAGACAGTTTTAAACTCATGCAAAATGAAAAACAAAGCAAAAAAATTAGACTTCAAATTTGGCTTTCAGTGGTTAAAATAAATTTCCTATACAATTCCAATAAATGCGTAAGTAAGGGTCTGAATGAGTATACAAGAAGCTATGCTCCCATACTCAGGAGCGCAATTTATCTCATCATTCAGAATCTGAGCCTTAATGAGTTTTTAGAGGCTCATTTAGACTGTCCTCTTACAAATATTTTTTGCTCTTTCCAAGTCATCTGGCCTTCCTTTTTTCTGTTTTATCTTGATTTAATATACCATAGTAATTCCGCTCTCAGTCTTTCAAGTATCAGTATGTATCAAATAACTATCTGAGAGCCTTTATGCTGCCTTTAAAAATACTCATCCCTCCCATCTGGTACTAAGTGCTTTAATCACATTTTTCCTTCTTGTGGCCATTGCAGTCCTGCCATTGTGTTTCATGGTACATGGATATGGTTGGGCATGGGGTAATTCTGATGATGAGCTGGGATTGATATAACATAAACTACTTTTTTTACAAACACAAGCACTGCAACAACAGGAAACTTGTATATACATATATATCTTCTGTGTGAGGAGCTATCTAGGCTATCTGAGATAGGTTGCTGGGGTACCATCTTGCCACAAGACAGTGAACAGGGAAGAACTAGAACACAACAGGCTGAATTTTTTTTGTGCAGTCATATTGCATTGCTCTGAAACCAAATAAATCTTACTTAAATCTATGCAGGGTCTTTTTTTCTGTGTTGTGCTGAGATGCAGGTGTCCTTGAACCATGCAAAAATTGGAGTGACAAAAGCTTAGCATTGTTGCTTTTGATTGGCCCTCGTGGAGATTCTACTTCTAAAAACCCTCTACTTAAAAGGCCCTAGTAAAATTGAAAAATATATATTTATGGCAAATTGATTTTATTACAAGGGTTGGGTCCCCAGGGTTGGTCTATACCTTCAGACAGCAGAATGAAGACAGCTTATCTATGCAGTCCATCACGTTATCTAACCACTACCTCCTCCTTCAACAGAAACTGCTTTAGGACAGACAGTAGAGTTTCAAACAGGCTATGCTACCTTAGGGGAAGCCAAGTGTCATTACTGAGTGGAGAAAAAGAATACAGAGGACAAAGGACAAAAAAGCTGAAACACTACTTTTTGGCACAGAGAGTGAAACCCTGATTTCTCTGTCCTTTCCCCTTTCACTCGAATTCCTATCTAGCAGACCCAAAAATATCCCACCTCTTCCTTTTTGTTTTTTTACCAGCCCACTGAACTTTTCTTTACTTCCTGCAAAGTAGGACGGGTGGTGTGTGTTGCTGTCCACCACTGAATATCATCAGTGATGCTCATGTTGGGTCTGAACTCTCTCCTCTGTGCTCTCAGTTGAAGCCTTAAATAATGGGAAGAAAAGGGATAATCCTTTCACCAAGGTGTCTGAGAGTCATATCTGCTGAGCACCCCTTGAGGATGACCCATTTCTACATCCAGTGGAAGCAGAATAGGGAGGAAGGTGTGCGAGATGTGTGGCTATTCAGTACCGCTGAGGGTCAAGAGCTCCAGCTTCTCTTGGGATAGGTTAAGACAAATCCAATGACAAACCACACACTTCACAGAGGCTTTAGTATTCCCAGGAATGAGAAGAAGCTAGGCAAAGGGTTTGAGGACCACACTTTTATCCTATTTAAGGGTTTAAATATGATGTGGTACTGTGACCTTCATGGATCTGACTCCAGGTCCTTCTGGACAGATTCTAAGCCAACAGTAAATCCATGCAGTCAAAGAAGTTAATTTTTGGAAAGGAAAACAATCCTGTGTATTCCTGCAGTTAAAAGGGCTCCCAACACTCTGTTTTGGCTTTTCTGTCACGATAAAAAGCTTTCCTTATGACATAACAATGTGGAATAGTTTCAGTGTGAGGAATTGAGACCTCATGTATCACAGGATGATGCTGGAAAAATCTAGACCAGTGCTCTTAGATAGCTGCACTTAAGTAGAAGTTGTTGAACCTCGCCTTTGCTTTTATTCACAGAGACAACTGCAATGAAGAACAGAGAGTAAAAAGTAGTGATTCATTCAAGTTAGACCAGGGATGTACTTCTTTAGTGTTTCCTCATCTGCACTGCTTTACGGCCTATATATTTTCTGCCTTTCTCTTTCTGCATTTGGTCTCCCACCACTTACATGCCACTGTAGGCAATGTGCCAGATTGTCACTTAAAACATGAAAAATCAGAAAAGAGGAAAGAGAGGCACAAATAAAAGGTAGGCCTGCAGTACTCACATCTCTGTCCTTTCCTGACAAGCAGCACTTCCATTTTTGTTGGGGTGCTGGTTTTATCAAACTTCTGACTTGTATCAATTTTTAGCAGCATGGATAATTTATTGCATCTAGGATGATAGAAAACCAGCTTTATACATCATTCAGCTTGCAAAAGATGTGTAGCTTCAGTTCCTTAATGGTGTCATTTTGGCTGAATGCTATTAACAGATTACCCCTGCCTAGGGCAGTGGAGCATGTGCAGCAGAAAGATAACCTTGTGTTCGTAATTTAATATTAACTGTTTTCTCCATAGTACCTCTTTCCAGTACATTAACAACAAACCAATATGGCCTTGTCCCCTGCGGTCGTATTCTTCAGCAAAAAAATGGATTACATGATAGCAAGTTCCTGAAGATTTCCAATGAAGTATTACAAATCACTCAACGTCTGCTCTGCAGAAATAAAAAATAAACAGGCTTAGATTCAATCAAATGTAATTCCTCCAATTTAGCTTTACTGCACTTCAAAGGGTGCTCTTATTAATGTCTTGGTGAAAAAATGTAACAGTAATTTTTCCCTCTTCTTATACTGAAAGCCTCCAGTTGTGTTCAACATACAGTGAGATCAAGAAATTTTTTTTTTGTGAATACTCTGACACAGTTTGATATAAAAGTGTAAGCCATTTACAGAAAACTCTTTATGGAATTTTTATCCTATTCCATTCCCGGGAGCTAAATTTATATCCTGCATTAGCTATCATAGCACTAGAGTATTAGTCTTCTTGCAAGCAGTTCAGGGCAGTCTGAGGGCCCTATCACTCTCTACCACTCACATACACAGGCATTATGGGTTTATCTCATCTTCTGCAGCAAGTACTAGGCCCTATTCATTCCTTTAGGCTACTTTACTAATAACTTATTCCTTATCAGGGCCTCTCCACCTCAGCTTGTGATCAAAGACCCAATTAATGGAATGGAGAAAGGTGAAGCATTCAAATAATGGAGACAGCTGTTTTTCTCTGTTAGAGAAAATCCATTTGTATTGTTATCACAAGCTCCAAGTTCTGCAGCTTCTGTTTAATTCAGTCTCCCTCTATTTCTGCTGATGATAAAAAATCACAATGAACTCAGAAGAGAATGGCAGAAATATCACTATGTTTCAACTCAGCCTGGGTGTTATCAACTTGAAAGTGAAAATACAAGCAGATAAGGAGAGGAAATGTCCAACAAAGACCATATCAAATTTTCAAAAATTGCACTTTCATGCAGCATTCTTCAGTCACCTTTCTGAATGTTTTTGAGATCCTGATACATGCTCCCTATGTTTGCTGCTTCAATCAGAGGAGCAGAGAGTGATAATATCATGGGTCCCACCTCAATTGAAAAGTAATTAAAGAGGAAGAGGAATCATAATTGGCTGGCATGAACATTGTCAGTGACCTGCAGTTTGTTCTGAGCCTTGGTGTCCAGGACCCCACAGCTGCGCTGGGTGTTCATGTCACCACCACTGGTCAATGAGTTTAGTTTCTTTATCTGATAGTAAAGGGCTGATGCCATGCTCAAGCCTGATGCTAAACTTTCTCCTAGGTGCGAATCTGCCCAGACTATTGCAAATGAACCTGCAAACTCTGTGTTACAGCACTTCATTTCATAGTCGTGTAAAGGCCACTTTACCATTCTCTTCCTCACCCCTTTGTAATCATGTTGTCACACTGTCACATACAGGCAGAATGTTGTGATTACACTTAATTGAACTACAGAAACTCGCAAGTTTAAAGTACAATGGTGAATACCAATTATGCCTTTTTAAAAATGACACTTTGCAAAAGGAAGCTGGAGGATGCACCTACTCGATACGCTCTGTGTGTGCACTTGTGCAAGGAACACCTTGCTCCATTTCACAGTAGCTGTTATTGCTTCTCTTTTATGCAAACCACATGTTAATTTAGGGATTGCTAGGCTATTCACATGGGGGGGGATGGTTTGGAGTTGTTTTGATTACTTAGGAAATCTTTGGATTTGGTGCTTCAGAAAGGAGGACTAAAAATTGCTACATTTCAGTTCTCCACTGAGTGTGGACAATGAGCACAATAAACAGGCACGAAGCTGCAGTGTGTGTGATGAGTTAAGACAGCAAAGCCTTTCCCAGGCTGATTGCTCACAGGGGATCACAGAATCTGTGTTAGGCTGAATAAGGAAAAATGCATTATGCATTTGCATGTATGATGAACATTTTAAAAAGGACTGTGTGGAAACAAAGAATGATTCACAATAAATATGGAATGGTGAAACTTCCATCCCCAGCTGTAGTTTTTGAACCTAGACACCATTACCATTTTAACACAGAATTCTCACATTTGATATTGAGTAGGCCAGCTGAATAACATTATTTGTTTGCACATGAGGAGTTTCCTTATCCTCCCACCCTGTTATTAAACCCATATCCAATAAATAAAGAAAATAAAAAGCTGCACTTAAAATAATATCATGCATAAAATCTACAACTATCAATAATTTCCCATTGGAATAGTAAAATGTATGGATACAAACATAATTTTATGTATGCTTGTGAAATGGAAAACACAAGGAATGATGAAAACTGACATTAGGGTCTTTCACCAGGAATAAATTTGTAATTCTGCTCCACCTGCAGACGTCGCTGTTATAATGTACCAAAAGAGAGTGAAGCTATGAAGTCTCTTTTATTCCCCATGCTTCAGCAGCTTCTGTACAGTCTTGAGGAATTATTCAAGGGTCTGAGAAAAATCTTAATGAAAATATATTTCTCATAAAGGCAAACTAGAATCACATGTATTGGGCAACCTTAGGGTGGTCTTGTAAGATGTGAAGTGGCTTAAGGGTGGTCTCTTGCATTGGTTTCCCTAGATAATAAAACACTAATGACTGCCCGTGGCACTGAATGGCACAATTGTAGATGAAAATTATGCAACCTGCTTCTAGGTCCCACTCCAGCCCCTGAAACTAAACAAGAAGTAAGATTGGTAAAGGAGAAATCCTAGCAAGAAAAGTTCAGGGGAACCAAAGACCAGAAAAAATTTCCCAATAGCCAACTATCCTGGATTTTGAGGGGAGTGAGAGGGATGATCTTATTCAAACAAAAGTTTAGAAGAAAAGTAAGTAAACACTCCTCCACTCTCAGATGTAGCACTGCACCTCTTTCAGGAACACTGCTGGCTTCTGAAAAAATTTTTCTCATGACAGAAGATGAGCTTCCGGGGTGGACTTTTCTCTCTGCCTTGAATATCTACAAATATTTATGTATTCTTAATACAATTTTTCTGGTTCAGTCAAAAGATTTTACTACCTAGCCAATTTCTTTAAAGGCATCTTAAGAGAGAAGAATAATTACATTTTTTGCTAGCTAGTGAATCTTCATGTACCCATCTTTATCCTGTGAAAAAAGGTCTTTTGGTGTCTGCACTGCTACAGCGCAGCTTGGCAGTGAACTTTGGCTCAGGCAGTGAGAGGGTTTGCCCTGCTTAGGAGGAGGTCCAGTCTCCTCCTCCAGCATTGCTCAGACAGGCTGAGCTGAAGGGTTGCTACTCTCAGACTCACCAGATAAACGAACCTCTCTCCTCCAAGGGCATCTGGAAATAATGCAGCCAAGTTAATGTAGTTACACTAATATACAACTAATAGCAAGAAAAGACATAGGCCTGGGGTTACATACCCAGATTGGGCAACCTATCAGCCAAGTAAAGCCGTCATGAAAATTTCTGATAGGAATTTCTTTTCCAAATACCCATTTGCAATTTTATAGCAACAACTTTGGCTGGCTTCTGCTCTCATTTCCATTGCTGTGGCTGCAGCAGCCTCTGTGTATTTACAGCAGAGAGCACAATGTGACCTTTGTCTTATCAAGAATTTGGCCAAGAAGGTTGTGCAGCTGCAAATGGATGCAGGTGCTGAGGCTGACAGCCAGGAGTGGGTGGGATAGCATGGAAGTGGCAACCTTCACACCTGAGCTCTCGGCGTCTCTGCAGCAAAGCAAACACACTGCCCCACCCTCCATCCCTCCTCCCAACTCTGTGCTCAGCACTATTAAGGCTTTTTTTTTCCCCAGAATTGCCCTTCTCTTTGATTTTGCGTATTACCTTCAGTGATTTTTATGGGGGGAGGTAAAACATGAAGAGCTAGAGAAGAGCTTATGTTGAAGAATGTTCTCCAGTAAGCCTTGATGTTATAAGATCCTGTTGTTCTCAAATCCAATTTTACTGTACTATTAGGGGAATCCTAGTCTGTAAATTGTGAAACACAGTAGCTGCCACAATAAAACCCCAACATTTGATAAGCATTGCAATTTATCTTTGGCTAGCTGGTATGATTACATTTGTTCTTCTGCAAGCAGCAAATTATTAAAGTGGTTGATACTGTACTTGGATAATACTCTGAAGTTTTGAGCCCCCTTATAAAAATATAATTCAACAAATGAAATTAAATCCCATAGTCCATCCCTGAAAAAATTAGTATATCCATAATATATGAACTTCCCTATGAATTTATGAAACATGTTCAGCTTTTTCTTTGGATTTCAAGAAGATGCAATTAGAAAGCAAAGAATGAGCAAAAAGGTCTGTTATTGGAAAGTTTGAGGTGTATTTAGACTTTTTAATAGGAATGTTGGGACTACCATAAGAATTATGGGCATGGGTCTGATAAATGAAGATTGTTCAGGGGTTTACAGCTGGATTTTTTCCTCTTTCTTTGCACTGCTACTTACATCTAGTCCATGAGGAATAAAAGTGAGACAGATTAAGAAAATAAATACCAGCTTAAAATATCAAGTCTTGAAATAATATTTAGTTCTGCTCTAGCTCTTCACCGCCTAATTTCCCACTTCAAAAATGCTAAAAGTCTTTACTGTTGGATGTACAGTTGTGAAAATTCTGGTATTTGGGTATTTGTTTGCTAGGTTTTATAGTAAAATATTGTCTACCTTAACTTCACATAAAGACTTACTCCTGAAAGGCAGAAATCATCCTGGGGGAAGCAAGTGGCCTTAGCTCCAATTTAAGCAGTTACAGTGGAGGGCTGGATAGTCTCACACCCTTCTCCACTAAGACCTTTGCCAAAGTCTCTAGAAACAGCATGCTTTTTCCAGTGCCACTGTCCTCCTGTAATCATAGTCTAAGAGCAGTCTTGTCCCTTAAGAACCCAGTTTTATGGGTTTTCATTGGGCTCAAAGTGCCAGAAGCCTTAAGAGATTTTTTACTTCCTGTCCACAAATGACAGACAAATGAGGTTAAACAGGAGCAAGACTCTGCCAGTCCAAGTGCTGCTTTCATATTCTTCCTTCCTCACAGGGGACTGAAAAGATGGAATCCAAGGATGGGAAAGGACTGTACCTGAGACAGGGGTTATACAGTGGGAATTCTGTAGCCTTTATAAAACACCTGGCATGCAAAATTGATAATGTTTCAGTCTGGCGCTTAAATCCATCCCTATGCCTGTCTTCATTCATCAGCACCTCCTCATCAAGAAGTTTTATGAAATATTCCATTTTTTCCTTCTTTGGGTAATCTTTTTGACTTGTGCTTTTAATATTTAATAATTACCCACACATGATTTAACCCTGCTACAAATGAGATTTCAAGTCAGCATCTGCTCCAACTTCATGTTACTCAGAGACTTCAAGTTACTGATGACATACATATGTGAGTTGTTTTGCCAAGTCTGCATACTCCCAACAGCACAGCTTCAGAAGGAACTTCCACTCCCTCCCTCCTCTCTCCTTCTCACATGTGTTTGTTCGCAACATATTCAGTCCCTTCCCTAATTTTTTTCTTGTTCAGGCATCAAAAATAGCTTTTATAGCTTGATAACAAATTTTATATCCAGGCCAGCAGTTTTGAGATAGATGATGCTTTTCATTTATTATTATTGTTGTCTGAAGACCTGAAGATAAGATGGATGTTGCATTCACATAAAATACTGGATAAGATGCTCTTCCCATTGAAATCACTGGAGTTTTCAGCACTGACTTCAGTTAGGACAGGCTTTCCTCACCACCTTTGCCCCAGGCTGTACAATACTGGATCCTGGTTTTCTGAAACTAACTTTGTTTATTTCCCTGTTTTCTCTTAATCAAAGCAAAGTCTTAAAAAAACCCACCAGGGAGCTCCCAGTCACAGCTGAAATCTTTCTGAATGAAAGCTGAATCTATCTTACGTGGTAAGAGGAATTTCCCTGATGTTGCCCAGTCACTACACACAAAGGACAAGCCATAGGTGAATC
This sequence comes from Vireo altiloquus, assembly GCA_013396875.1. Taxonomy (NCBI): domain Eukaryota; kingdom Metazoa; phylum Chordata; class Aves; order Passeriformes; family Vireonidae; genus Vireo; species Vireo altiloquus. The sequence continues at coordinate 223,275 of VZRF01002277.1, forward strand.
AGCCCTTCCCATACTTTGTTCGATGGTGATATAGGCCATAAAATCAATGAACTGAGATAATTTGGGGGAAAAATCCTCTTTTCTGTCTTCTTCCACAGAAAGGAAAAGTAGATTTGAGACTAAAAATTGTTTTTCCTCTCCAGTTATCCAAAAATATCTACCAAAACACAAGACGTGTCAAATGGTTAATACCTTTTGAACTTTCCTTTGAGCTTTCCACTGTGGTTAGGGCCCTCTGAGCCTGCAATGTAGCAGCTGACAGTGATTAAGTTTCTGTATGCACACACAGTTCAAACTGCACTTAGAAAAGCCACACTTGGTCATTGTTTACTTAAGTTTGCAGCAACAAATACAGATGCGTGGATTTGAATGTACACCTGGCATTAATCAGCTGCTGCTATTTCACAGCTGCCTCCAAGCGAGGCAAAATGCTGGAGTGGAAATACGGTTTCAGAAGAACCAGAAATCTTTCAGGGACTCACATGGAGGAGGGGGAGTCTCCCTTACAACATTTGCTTCCAGCCTGTTTCAGCCTTCGGAGTAGTTTGTTTTTTTCCTGAGTTAAATCCCTTCTTGTATGATTAGATCTCTGGTTTCTCAGCTGAAGCGTGGGTATATATATATGTATGTATGTGCATATACATGCTTCAAGTGTCTGCACAGATCCTGTCTGATACTGGAAAAGGCCTACACTTGGTATAAAAAGGGGCCAAGGAGACATGAAAATGCAAAGATCAATAATACTGAAGTGGTACCCACCTTTTCTAACACATTTTTCTAACTCCAGGGCTGGAGGTGTAATACTACATTCATCACTCAACCCCAGATATAAGAGATCAGGAAGGGTTAAAAAAAGTTCTGATTCCTAACACAATCTCATTTGATTGAACTGAATCTCGTTTCTTCTTCTTCTCATTGATGGACATGGAGGACAGCCAGTTCCGAGGATGGGAGGACAGAGCTGCTGGGAGTGCCAATCCAGCTGCATTAGGGAGATGAGCAGGTGCCCCAGCAGCCTAGGTGAGGCCATCTGTCCATCCATCCATCCATCCCTCTGTCCATCCATCCATCCATCCCCCATCCCGTGGCACTGTGCAGCACCAACACAGCGGGCTACAGACTAAGTGGGTCACTTGTTGCAGGCACGTGCTACCTGAGCTTGTAGCATCTTCCCAGCCTGCCTGCAGCTGCCAGATGGAGTTTAGGATGTTTGGCTCTCAGCTGCGAGCCCCAGTGGGGATTTCCCACCTTTGCAATGTCTTTCTCTCTCAGCCATGAAATATTCCTGCGCTGAGTTCAGCAGAAACACTCAGGCTAAGAAGGTGCTTCTTCCAGGACAGACCCTTCCTTCTAGAAAATTATTTTCTTCAGGTATAAAGCAGCCAGTTTGTTTGGGTTTTAAGTTTTCAAAGGTGTTGCAACACCATGCATATGTGAGGAGCCAGTGCTGAAGATTCAGGCTCATTAGGCAGCAGCAGTTGTTGATCATCAGCTGCATAAGGTATTGGTAGCATGTAAGGGAGGGAAAGCAGGCATTCACCTGTGACTGTTTTCACTAATGAGGTCTGACATATATATTTATCTCTTCTCTGGTTAGATAGTGAACAATGTGTGAGTTTTGATGAATTTATGATATTTCTGACAAATAGCTAGGAAACAAAAACTGAATTTACAAAGACAGTAAAAATAAGAAACACAATTAAGTTCCTGAAGATCTTCAATCTGAGGTTGAAGAACATAAATGCAAGTCAAGACAGCTATATATATCTGAATTACTGGGCATATTTATCTCATCCAAGAATAAGGGTAATTTACCCAATTATCTCTATCTAGATTATAATCTGGATCGACCATACCTTCTAGATACATAAAAGTAGATGCTGCTTCTTTGTCTTTCATTTTACGATTATTCTATACTTTAATTCTTTTTTTTTTGTGTGTGCTAGAAAAACATACAACTTTCAGAAATGAGAGCAATATATAATTACTCCATACATAATTACACACAAAGGAAAATCCTCCGTTCTTCTTTGCCTCTGGGAGAGTGCCTGCACTGCAAGCACCAAATGGACTCCAACATGGGTAGATAAACACAAATTCACAGAATCATGGAATCATGGAACAGGTCAGGTTGGAAGGGACCACAGTGGGTCATCTGGTCCAACCCCTCTGCTCAACCTCCCAGGGCACATGTCACAGAACTGGATGCAGACAGCTCTTTAATATCTCCAGAGTTAGAGACTGCACAACCTCTCTGGGCAATCTGTTCCTGTGCTCAGTCACCTGAACAGTAAAGAAGTTCTTCCTCATATTCAGCTGGAACTTCCTGTGCATCAGTTTCTCCCCATTTCCTCTTTTTCTATTGCTCGGCACCACTGAGCAGAGCCTGGATCCATCCTCTTGGCACCCTCCCTTCAGATACTGATAGACACTGATGGGATCCCTCTCAGTTGTCTGTTATCAAGGATGAACAGGACCAGCTCCCTCAGCCTGTCCTTGTAGGAGGGATGCTCCAATCCCTTAAATATCTTTGTTGCCCTCCTCTGGACCCATTCCAGGACCTCCACCCATTTAGTAGAGAATACCTTGTATATTTTTAGATAGCAGATGACTGAGCCATATCTCTGCCATTTTCCAATTATCAACATGAAGAGAAATATATTCGTGTGTCTGTGCACATATTTATTGGTATGACGACAACCCAGTTCCAAGTGATGCTGTGGGACATTGCTTGTCTTACCACCTACATTTTGGAAAGATAAATATACAACAGATATGTGGCTACATATCTTCACAAAGACCTCTTTTCTGCAAGGTCTTCTCTGTATCAGTGGATGTGGGATTTTGCATTGCAGAAGAAAACCCCATCTTTGTATCTAAACCTAAGACATTTAAATTCTGTTAGTAATATTTTAGGTCTTTTAATTACCCTTTTCTTACCAAAAGACACCTCCTTCCCTGCTTCATGGAGATAGAGGGTGTCCCTCACAAAGAGGCTAAATTTCTGTCTGAGGGTCAGTGAAATGTTGTGCTTTACAGCTGAGATAAGCCCTGCATATCTTTATAAATCATTATCTATATTCATCCATGTGTTGAAATGTTGGGATTTAAAGCTTGTTCAACGTGTTAAGGGCCAATTGCAGTTCATGGATAGGAAAGTCTATTAATTATTAGTATTTGTGACACTGGAATTTACAGACAAGAGCAGATTAATAACTCCACGATTCTTTGCAAGCACAAAGGGAAAATCAGTATTCATCTTACTGAATACTTATTGATCTAGGCATCACTATTTTATTCAGATAGGATATTTATCTCAACATTCAGATGTTTTACAATAATGGAAACAGAGTTGCAAAAAATAGATAACTCTAAGCATGAACTTAAAAGAGTTTATCAGTTATCATAAATCATGAAACAAGTTTAAAAAAAAATAAAATGCAAAAGACAGAAGGAAAAAAATTAATAATATCAGTTTACTTCTGGTATCTGGAATGCAGGTACCTCCATCTGAACTAGTCACACCAAGAGCCCTTTATAGCTAATAGAGGAAAAGTTGGCCTTTTGAATGCAGCAATTGCTCTGATTTTCTTTAGATATTTACTAATGTGTCTTAGAAATGTATCTTTCTCTCTGCAGGCTATAAAAGTCTAGACAATCGGCTCAAATATTGACATTTCCACTGCAAATGTCTCCTTTTGGCCAGAGAAACATTACTCTTGGAGGTTACACTAGTAGTTAGTGATCTAAAATGGTTCAGAATGTAATGGATAAGAAAGCATCTCTGTGGTCCCTGACCGTTTAGTTCTCTGTCAGGAACCAAACAAGTAGCAACAGCTTTATTGCTGCTGATGTTTTTGTAAGTCACCTTTCCTGGTATAACTGTTAACATGCATTTGGAGTACATTATACCTCTGCCATAATTTTGAACTTTTTCTCAAGCTTGATGTTTATGCCTCTTCTAAAGAATTTCAGGCTTGTAAGAGGGTCAGGTTCTCAGCTAAGGTCAGCGAATGCAGTGCATTTTTAAATGCACAGACTCCTATCAGTGTACTTAAGAGCTTCAGTACATCGTTTTGCAATCACGTATCTCAGAAATAATTTATACAATCAATTAAAGAGCATTATCAAGGGATGATTTGACAACTGTTGCCATGCCAACCAATGAAGCAGAAAGCTCCTCAGCGTTTAAAGGCTGCACCTGGTGATAGATACAGCAGATTTTGAGGACTCAGACAGAATCGCAGATGTCCAAAGGTGTGGAGGGAACATGATTTAAAGCTTGATGCTTTTCCATTTTTACTGGCGAAAGGGTGTTGATGGCATGTTGTTCACTTTCTCATTAAAATTCTGTCATTTTTCACAAAGTGTTCTGCATTCAGGGCTGAAAATTGAAGTGAGAATGCACTTTACAGACTGATAAAATATGATAGCAAAATGGATGATGTTCATTTGCAGGCTGAATTAATTAAAAAAAAAAAAAAGAGTTTGTGTCAGTGCATTTATGAAAAGCCCGTTAATCAAACACAACTTTACCAGCCTTAATGGACACATCTTAAACACTCCTGCATTAATATTTAAAATTCCAGTTAGCAAATGGCTCCTAGTGCATTGAGCTAAAACCTAATTAGAATAGGTCATTACAAGAATAAAACAGTGCAAGCTGAAAGTACATTTTCTGTTGGCAACAACAGGTTAGTCATTGGCTGCTCAGTACTGGCATTTGTGCTTACATCTTTACCTATACAGTAGCTCCACTCTTAATCAGAAAACGGATTCTGCAAAAGGAAAATTTCCTCCTGTCCTCCTGTGGCATTACATACTCTCACAGCTACAGGAATTATGGTTAAAACATCTGGTCCATGTTAGTTTGGAGGCCAGAGCAGCCTCCTTTCCATACTTACATTATTATGGTTATATCTCAAGATACCAGTTTTGGATGCAGTAGGATACTGCAGCTCAGGCTACTTTGACTTCTCTGAGATGATTTCTTATGATGAATTTGTTGTGGCCTTGAAACACTGGGGCACTTACCTTGGTTGAGGTCCTTTGAAATGGAAATAAAATAATGTATATGCAGAGACATCAAGGAATAGTTTCTCATGAGAATGGAAAACTTGCATAATACCAAATTCTCACTATAAATTTTTTCACATAGAGATTCCAGAATTATCCCTGTAAAGTATTTCTGGTATGTTCCTCTTGACCCTAATGTAATGAAAACTTAGAGAAGGTTTTTGTGTCATAGGTAAACCTATTTCTTTGAATAGTTTTGCTATATAAACTGCTAAATCTTACCTTAAAATCTGTTACACTCAACTGACTTGATAAAAGAAAAAATCGGCTCTGTAAATTGTTGGTCTTTTTCTACTTTTCTCTCTGTATTGTCTCCATTTCTCCACTCAGTATAGACTTAGTTTTGCAAAGTTAGCATCCTGCTTGCAAATCCAAACATGTAAAAATGAGATGAAGAAGAACATTCATGTAAATATACAAATACAAAAAAATATGTGTGAAACAGATCTCCTGGGTCCCAAGTTGTCCCCATCTGTCATAGACATGTGCCTCACCTGCCCCATTTCACAGAGCTGTGGCAACCTTGCTTTCAGGCCATTTGAGAACCAAACTTCCTTTTTGAATTTAAACAACTCTTAATTTCCAATCTTAATTTTTTCACAGCTATGTTGTGAGATAGGCTATTACATGCATTTTCATGGTCCCTCTCCTGCCGTCATTGAACCACACCCCTCGTGTTCTTTGATATTAAAAACTGACCATGAAAACATAGTGCTTGGTGGAATACACCTGCAAGATACTCACTTAGAGACAATAGCAGGGACTGCAACCCTTACAAGAAGTATCCCTTTCTTCTGGGTCTTGTGTTTTTGTTTGGGTTTTGTCTCCTTGTTTTGGTTTGTTTGGGCTTTTTGTTTATTTTTCTTCTAGTAGATACAAGTCAGCATCTATTGTGTGTGTAAAGCTAATGCTAAGCAATTTCACATGCAAAAATAGACTATCAAGAAGCAAAAGCAGGGTTTATCTCACGGTAGAAGAAATTTTGAGGCTGTGACTCTTATGTAAGCCTGTGTACTAACAATATCTCACTTCTCACAGCCAAATGACTTGAGGACTTGGAAAGGTGAATAGATATTTTTAGGTTGATTTGAGAATGTTTTAAAAAGAAGTTATCAGTGAATATTAGATCCTAAGACTCTTCATTGTTCTGGTCTTATTCTGGTTCCTGTTTCTGTGAATTACACAAATGCTTGCTTGCCTAAGCCATTCCATTGGCTTCTGTTGTGCCTCTTTTCATGCTGTGCCAGAACAAGTCCTGGCATTTCAGAGACCCCCCCCAAAAAATCTTTGTCCTTGTTTTAATGCATTCATTGAGGTCTCAGATCCTTATCTGCCTTTGACAAGATGGATGGCCCACAGTGATATTAACAGATGTGGTATCTTGCTGCAGGATGAAGATGCAAGTTCAAGAGATATTCCAAAGGTCTGGCCCAGCTGTAAGCAGGAATTTGGGATGTGGATGCAGGGCTAAGTATGTCCTTCCTCTCAGTGGGATGAACTAAAATTTACTCCAATGGACCATCCTCCATGCATAAACAGAGGGGTGGAGGTACAAAGGCAAATTTGAGGGGTTTTTTGGCCAGGAATAATATTAGAGTTCTCTCCCATCTGAGAGGTCTCAAATCTGCCCCTTAGGTTTAGGCTTCAATCCCAGGCTTTCCTTAGAGCTACTCTAACATCAGTGGAAACCACAAACAGAAAGTTTCCACATGGTCTTTGGGCAGCAGAGCCTCATTTTCCCTTTCTTCTTTTTTGGGAGGAAAAAACCACCCAGCATCTCACCAAGAATTCAGCTGCTGTGAGATTTTGTTGGATATTCATGATTTCTGACTTTCCCAGTTCCCAGTTCCCAGTTCCCCCAGGCCATGCAGGTCTGCACAGGGAGGCTGGATGCCCTCCCCCCTGTGCCACGGTCAGGATCCCATTTCAGCCTGCTGAGCCCCCAGAAGTTCAGAGGCAACCTTACCAGCACCAGACCGTGGCTTGTCTGACTGCCTGTTGTGCACAAGAAGTGAAGCAGCTTGAGTGTTTTAGCATGATTAACTTTGCTAGAAATGTTTCCTGTCTTCAGAGTTTGGTCTTTGGAGCTGTTACAGGCTCTTTACAAGTCCTTTCTCAGTTTTAGGCAGAGGAGTTGCCTCAGCCCTGGGGTGCAGTGAGTGGCTCCCTCAAGGCTGGAAGTATATGTAGGCATCTATACATCTACTTTTCATCTACATCCTCTCTTTAAATGGTGTTTACTGGGTTTGTTTCACAGCTTATATATTTTTTATATATACCTTTATTTATTCTTATTTTAAATTCTATTTCTGAACCTCAAATTAACATTCATTAAAAAATTTCAGACCACTCAGGAGAGGGGTCTGAACAGTGGGCTGCAATCTCAACTTTTTGTGTTTTCCTAATCCACAGAAAGATGGTTTGTCTGCTGCATGAAGAGTTGGAAAAATTCCTCTTCAGCAGCCTATGGCTTAAAGTTCATGTGAAGTCTCCTCTCCAAGAGACAATGTTAAGTTCGTTCTCATACAGGCACAAGAGGAAAATGAAAAGTCTGCACTGTTATGAATGACTCTCCTACTTTCTTTGCTGTTCTAGAAAGACAAAGGGCTGGAAAACCAGTTCAGCACAGTCTTTAAATGTCTCCTGTGATTTTTGTGGCATGAATTTGTAGGTGAATATGAGGCATACTATACGAACTTAATTCCCTACTTGTGCCCCTTGTGTCCCTTAGTGCCTTGCTCCTGACAGCTTTGATGGGCCAAGGAAACAGCCAGCTGCCCTGACCTTTTTTTTTTTTTGCTGGCCAGCCTTCGCATACGAAGATCCGGGGAAGGTCTCTTTTTCTTTCAGACCTTCCAGCCTGCGCACTGGATTTTTTAGGTGAGACACAGGGCGCGCAGATCTGAGCCCACCCTTTAATCCCGAGGTTCAATCTGCCGGGCCAAAGCGATTCTGGACAGTGGCAGCTGAGGTCCTCCTCAGGACGTAGGCAGATTGCCCCCTTGCAGGGCTAACGAGCTCTGCCTGCTCGGGGAGCATCTGACCGGGACCTAATGTTTAGGAAATAACTTGTATGCAGATGCCAAGCCCATATGGAGTTTCTGTGCCTATAGGATCAGCTAGCAGGCCAGCACAGCTTCTGGGTTCTAACATTAAATTTTGGGCTTTCAAGTCCTACATATGTCCTGCTTTACCAACTTATATCCCTACTGGCCTAAACCATGAGTGCCACTTGCTGGCAGAAGCAGGCTTGGAGTCATCTGCAAATGTTTTCATTTTGTTTGATTTCAGGGGAACTGGGGAAACTAAACATAACATTCTCATTGTAAATCAGCACTTGAGTTTTAAAGATGCATTGACTCCCAGTTTTCTGAAGATCTTTCAGCTCATCTGTCTTCTTTTGCATTATGGTATAGGAAATGCATCCACATGCTCACATCTCAAATCAGAGATGGTAACAGCTTACACCATTTCCAAATCTGTCACCATATCTAGCCATACACCAGCATATTCCTTCCTCTCTTTATAAACTGCACTCCCACAAACAAAATTTTTGCCTAGTTCTCCACTTCAAAAAGGTAGCACTGTGTTTCTGCAGAATAATTGTTCAAGTTGCACAAAATACTTTGGAGAAAATAATCTAACAAACAGTGCTGTCTTCAGATGTACATACAGACATACATACTGTTATTTATATTATGTGACAAATTAAGCCAAGTGAAACAATACTAATTATCCCAACAACTTCAGTTCTGCTACCTAGCACAACATGCACAGCAGCATATCCCATCTTGGGCTGGGTTTGTATTTAAAAGCCGCATATGAAAGGATTCAATTAATGTTCTTATATCTCATCAGTTTCTGATAATTAATATGAGCTGTAAGGGCTTTATGGATTGCTGGTTTGATAATTCAGTAGGCAGCTAAAGTAATAGAGGATATGATGGAAAGACAGCCTCAAAGCTGCCTTGTGGAGTGCACTAAGTGATTGAACCCAAAGAATAATAGGGATGGAAATTGCTGTGTTCATTCACGGATAATATATGACAGAAGTAAGGCAAGCAGCAAGTTAGCAGATGACTCAGCCAAGCATCTCTGACTGAACAAAGTGTGATTCTAACCTTCTGTCATTGAAAATATATTTAATGGAAACATTACCATTCTGATATATTGCTTGCTAAGATAAGACATGTTTATAGTACAGTTGCCCTGTGATGTTCCTATAGGACTAGATTTTGGCACACTTGCTCTTGCTGAATTGTACTTAGTCCCAAAATAAATCCACTCCTCCTGGAGCAAGAGGCTATTCGAAAAGAGCAAGTGAGCCAGAAGCTGGTCCAAAGTTGGCTGGAACTATATATCACCAGACAAATAATAAAGAATCCTATTCATTTTTAATACGCAGAGAGGAAGACCTCTATAAACACTGAGAACCACATGTAAGGTTCTTCCTTTGTAATAACTCTTTCAACCTATAAGTAGAACACTGGACAGTATAATTTATTTTTTTAATTAACAAATATGAATGGCCACATGCCTCAGATGCAGATCAAAGAAGCAGGATGCTGAAGGGATGGATTAAAGTTAGCTGCCTTTTCCCTGTGTCTGGGAGAGCTCAGTTTGTAACATTTTTATTGATAGGAGCACTCAGGTGTTCAGTGGCAGAACAGAGCACCAAGTCTAGAGTGTTGCATTAAAGTAAAATTTGCTGAAGGTTGGGGAGGAAAATAAAAATGAAGCATGATAATCTCTAGAGCACATTATACATGTATGCTGGTCAGGGATGGCTTGCAGCAACTCTGCAGTACTGTGCAGCAGTGCCCTGCCAACAGAATTCATGCTGAAAACATATGTTCTTCTGCTCAAACCAGCTTTCACTACATCTGGAAACCAAGAGTTAGAGGGGGAGGGAAAAAATAAGGCAGCAGCATATGTAATTCTCTTCTGAGAGAAACCATTCATTTGTTCATGAAAGAAATCTTTCTACTTTTATCACCAGCAGAAATTCTCACAAAGTTCTTGAATGGATATTTAAAAGCTTGGTGGGAAAACAAACAAAAAAAAGGTAGTGTGAGGCAATGTAGGTAATGGCAGACATTTATGACTTTTTTCCTGAAGTAAAGTCATGTCTTGATATCGAGAGCAATCTTATTAACAAAAAGTGGAAAACTTGGCAAAAGCATTGTTTAAAATGACTGCAAGACTCGCAAAACCCCCAGAATAACTCTGTTTTGCTGTCAGAAGCCTGGGAAATACAAAACAGATGTTCTGCCCAGCCTCTGTTACTCAGCCAGATCTCTCTTTGCTATGCAGGCAGCTGTACCACATGTCTTTTCTGAGAAAGGAACAGTGCTTTCCTTTGGCACTTCTGCATGTTTCTCACTGACCAGCCAGACACTGTCATCAGATGAAGACAGCTTCTGTCATCCTTCCCGCTACCTAAGTCTGCAGAACCTCCTTGAGACTGAGCAGCTCTGTGCTTTGAAAAATAGAAGCATTAGGCACAAATTTTGGCAAGCCTTGGCTCCTCAGGCGATTGCTGGGGCTGCTGAAGTCAGAAGGCACTACTCACTCTAATGGGTGGTGGCAGCAGAGCTCTCTGTTTGCACCCTGAACAATGCACACATTATTAGAGCTAATGGCAGCTACGTGTACACGTAATAATATAGCCTTGAGACCACAGCCTGGGAATTCCACAAGAACAGATTTGGGAGTTTTTGTTCATGGGAGAAAGTATGGGGAGCAAGAGGAAAATCACTTGAGCAGAGGCTAAGCTCTCCCTGCTGGGTTGCTTAAGAAGGGAGGGGTGAGATCAGGGACTTTTGTCTCCAAATGACATTTGGGGGAATTTTAAGACATTATGTTGAACTCTGGATCCTCCATTTCAGAAAATCATAGAATCATAGAATTTTTGGGGTTAGAAGGGGGCCTTGAAAATCATCTAGTTTTCACCTGCTGTGGGCAGGGACACCTTCAGCTAGACCAGATTGCTCTGAGTCCCATCCAGCCTGGCCTTGAACACCTCCAGGAAGGTGGCAACCACAACTTCCCTAAGCAACCTGTTTCAGTGCCTCACCACCTTCACAGTAAAGAATTATTTCCTAATACCTAATCTAAACCTAGTCTCTTTCAATTTGAATTTATTCCCCCTTGTTTTGTCCTGTCAGCAAATGCTCTTGTAAATAGTCTCTCTTCATCTTTCTATAAGGCACTGGAGGTCCAAAATTGAGTCACCCTGAAGCCTTATTTTTTCCAGGCTGAACATCCCCAATTCTCTCAGCCTTTCCTCATAGGAGAGGTTCTCCATCTCTCCAGTCACCTTAGTATCCTCCTCTGGACTTGTTCTAACAGGTCAATGTCCTGTGCTGGGTACCCCAGAGCTGGATGCAGCACTGCAGGTGGGGTCTCAGTAGGGCAGAGCAGAGGGGCAGAATCCTCTCCCTCGCCCTGCTGCCCATGCCGGTTTGGTTGCAGCCCAGGACATGTTTGGCTTTCTGGGCTCCAAGTGCACATTGCTGGGTCCTGTCAAGCCTCTCACCCACCAGCACCCCCCTTTTTGGCAGGGCTGCTCTGGATCTGTCCATCCCCAGCCTGTGTTGATACCAGAGGTTGCTCCAACCCAGGTGCAACCCTGTGCACTCAGTCTTCTTAAACTGCACAAGGCATTTAGCTGCTGCCTCACCCTGAAGACATGTGATGCCTCCAGCTCAATATTTCAGGATATTCAGCTTTCTCTGGCTGGGTGATGGGGTCACAAATCTGCATAGGCAGAAATGAATGTTTCACCCAGGATTCATTGCCTCCTCTCCTCAGTCCTCTAACAAATGGTTGGTGGTGGTTGAATTCCTCATCCCTCTCTTCCATGTGAAAGTGCTTGTTCAAGCATCTTGGCAAGTTTTGTTTCTGAAGCTCCAGTGCTCTTCAACATCTGGGATTTAGCATCCACTGTCTCTGGGGACACTTCCTTGGAAAAACACATGGTTATTTCATGTAGGCAGATTGCTGCCTCACATCTGGATATCTGTGGGTACCCTTCCCAGCCATAAACCTTGGTCAGAGGAGGGAAATCTCAGAATCTAACCCTAAAATCTACCAAGAATGGTCTGATTCTCTAAAATTATCTGAATATTAATATAAGTTATAAATTATTCTGCAAAGACAGGGATGAGGAAGAGAGAAGCTATTGCATTACCTTCAGGTCCTAAGTTTACCAGGAGGTAGGGGGATTTAGACCTCTGGCAGTCTCTTAAAATGATTAAAGAAGAAAAGGAAGCTCACTTTGTAGTGGAAGGGGAGCCTTCTAGAGCGGATCACGTTAACAAGACAGTCTTACAAGGTCCTATTAGCAGAATCATACTAAAATAGATTTGGGAGTAGTGAGGAATTTTAACTATATGAAAGGGAAATAATATAGCAAAAGAGGGATTCTATCACTCCTTGAAAAGGAATTTTTGATAAAGAAGAGGAAACAGTAAAATCTTTTTCTGTTTTGATCATTGTGGAGAGATGGCTGGGGGTAAAATCAGAGGAAACTGAGAAGTTATATTCACATCCTAACAGGAGTTATAACAGTACAGAAAACAGGTTAAAATAAGGTTGCTGCACCCTGGATGGGATGCAGTTGGTATGCTCCATAATGATTCTGCCCACACAATCTGCAAGCAGAAGCACCTGCTAACGGGGAGGAATGGAGAGTGGAGCAGCTGGAGACACCACAGCCAGGCTCTGCAGAAATCTTTTCAGATGGGGCAACTCGGTGGTAGTTTGCTGTGGAGAAACTGCACAGCACCTGTCAACCATGGGAGACAGGAGATGTCTTACTTTTGAGCCAACAACTGTATTGAAATCATTGTCCTTGGATAAACTTGGTTCATTATAAACTAATTATAATATTAACTCACACCTTCATCTCAAAGTTACCCATGTCGAAGGTACAACTGATGCCTTAAATGGCTACCTAAAAACAGAGACTAGACGGGAATAAGGGAATAAAGGTAGGTATTTATTTGAAAGGCCTTCAAAGGTACACTCTGCAGTGTCCAGAGGCTCCTGCCCCCTCTGGATCCCATGATGGACAACAGGTCACTAGTTCTTCACACTTTTATAGGTTTGGTCCATTGCATGTCAGCATAAATTGGCCAATTAAAACTTTAGCTAATGATGTAATTTCCCCAAGCTTCCCCCCCTTCTCAAGATGTTGGTTTACACATTTTGGGCCTGGGACAGTCTGGGTGCCCTTGGAGAGCAAGCTAGAGAGGTTTTGTTATGTCTGTCTTAGCATAGGAGAGTGGTACCTAATGAGCTACAAGGAATTTCAGACTTATACTAGGCAGTACAGGATTTGAAAAAATATAAAAGTTAAAACCTAAGGCATCACAACCACCCCTCATTGGGCCTGTGCTCTATATTTTATTGACTATATCTTTAAGAGCAAAGTGAGAGACTTACACCAATCAGTAACAAAGATATTCATGACTAAAGTCACTCAAGCTCCACCTAAACATAATGAAACAGTATAAAACTAAGTCAAGAATGGGGAAAAAGTTAGGGAAGACTCCATCATAACTGCTGGGATCAGTCGATGAGCTGAACCTGCCTTCTCCCCCAAAGGGATAGGGATGCCTTTTGGGTAGGAACCCTACTCTGTTCGTGTTGAGTACTTTCATTGGGGATTAGAGCTTGTCTGTGTATCACTTTGAATGCATTTTTGCAGCCAGATACTATCACCAGCAATCCTTGAACCTTAACCTGTCACAATTTTATATTAAATAAATAGTGTTACTCCGTAAACTGTTGGCGTGAGTCCTTCAGAGACGCCGGCAGTCGCCGGCAGCAGGGAACATACTTGAGCAAAGTGGAAAATAAGCTGATGGGTCATAAAGTGGGAAAACCAGCTGAGGGGTGTCCCTTATGCTGTTGGTGCATTTCCCTGAATAAGTCAGTGGAACTGTCCTATCCAGCAGGGTCCTCAGAACAGGATGCTCACAGACTGCTCAGGCACAAGGGTTTCAGCTTTCCTGGGTGTTGGAACCCTGGAGGCTGAGAATTTTGAATTCTCTGTGCTGGAAGGCACTGTTCCACAAGAAAACCCTACATTTGGTCTGAGGCCTTGGGATAGGCTTCCAAAATTGAGTAATAACATTAAAGTCACGTGTGTGTAGTTTGAATAGAAGGTGTGGTATCACAGGGTGAAAAATTTGGGATTTAAGGTTTTGAATATAGTAATACAAATTCGTAAAGATGGCGATTTTAGGGTGGTGGCTGGATACTTTTTTTTCACTTTCTTCTTCCTTCTTCTTCATGTGTTTTGATGGTGTCTTATAATTGGATAAGAAAATCTGCACTGCTGAACTTAGAGGTTAGAATATTGGGTTAGAAATCAAAATAATTTAGTTGGCAAATCATTATTGGACCAAAGGTCCTTGAAAAGTCTCTGCAAAGCCAGAGAACCACCATGCTTAGCCTTGTTTTACCTTGTTAACAGAACTCACAACTTCTATGACTGTAACATAGATAAGAATCAATAAACAACTGAGTCCGAACAAGAAAAAACCACGTCTCCTGTATTTCATCCCAGCTATGGGGAGTAAGGGTGAGAGGCTAGGAAAGAAGCCATCACCCAGCCATCACTGGGGAGCTGACAGACAAATCTAACACTAGGGTTGAGGAAATCTCCCCGCCTTAAGGGTCGAGGAAATATCCCCTATATCCCCTATTGACGTGACAATAGAGAAGGAAGTGTTGAGAATATAAAGGTAAAACACAATTCGTATGGAAGTGAACATGCTTAAGATCTTTCTGATCTTAAAAAACTTAAGTGAAAGCTTAAGATCTTCATAAAGAGAGTGAAAAAAATGAAATGCAAGATAGTAAACTTCAGTAACTGCAAAGGATTGATAGGCAAAGTCTTGTGGAAGGAAAAGATGAAACAAGCTGGCAGCTTCTCAAAAAATCAGAGGAAGAAATCATCCATAAAAAGATACAAATTCAGCAAAATCGTGAGCTCTTCACTGATCTCAGGCCCAAGAGGAAATGTAGGAAATAAACAGTCTGTGAGATTACTAAAGGCTGGTATAAAAGAAAAAGCATGTGAGAACAGAGGCATCAAGGACAAGAGGAAATCACTATACTTTTCTAGTAAGGAAAAGACTGGTGGAATGGGAAATGTAGAGGTGAAGGTCATAATGTTTAATGACTTTTTTTTTCATCTATCATCTCTATAGCAGTGATCAGGTGGTTAATGTCATTAATTCCAAGGACAAAAGGAAAGAGAAAACCAGAGAGGAATTAGGTAGGCTCACCTTTACAACTGGCTGAGCTTCCTTGTCTGACACAAGAATATCTCTGACTTGTCAGCAGTTACCACTGAGGCCTTGCAAGAAGCAGCTGGGTTACCAAGACTCTGGAAAAGGTCAGGGGAAAGGAAGGGACAATGAAAAGACAGAGAAAGTAGAGTCAGAGGATCATGGAGATGTCAGCTTAAATGCAGTCTCTGAAAAACACTTCACAAATAAGCAAACAAACTTCTCCAGAGGAACTGAAAGGTGAAAAGGTTAATAGCCAGCTTGGCTCTACCAAGTACAAATCATTTGAAAGAAGGGGAGAAGCACTGGATAGCAGCTATCTGTGCTTTAATTAGGTTTTGATGTTTTACATCGCAAGTTTTGCAAGAAAACAATCTAGTCTATGTGCTGTTTGCAAGCTGTTCTGGTACCTGGACCTGCAGGTCAGTTGGGAAGGTTTGCTCTCTAAGTGAATAGATGCTGTGGACAGGATGATGTGGGATGCTAGAGTCAGTTTTGCCCAGTGCTATCACTGCCTGGATGATGGGAAAGGAGCCTTGCTAGATAATTCAGAAGATTATACTGCTGGGAGGAGCTGCAAGTACATTGCAGGAGTGCTTTAGAATTCAAAGTGCCCTTGGGAAACCAGTGAAATGGCCTGGAAAACACACAAGATGAATTTCCACGGTGAAAATGCAAGGTGCTGCACTTTGACAGGATTGATCACAAATCTGAGGTTGGTGAGAACAAAATTAAACAAAGCTGTGTCATGAAAAAGGCAAACATTGTGTGAGGTGTATAAAAAGTAGAGCTGAAGAGAGATACTTAGAGAAATACTATGTATTTTTTCCTCAATAATGGCTGTAATTTGAGATGTATGCGTACAAATTTGAGAATGTCCAAAGGAAAGCAAGAAGAGGTCTAAAAAAGCATGACCTTGGAGGAAATAGTGAAGGAATTAACTTGGTGTGGTCTCAAGAAAAACAGACGGGGGAGGGGATGGTAACAGCTTTGTACATAAAGGCTGCTGTGAGGAGGAAAGGCGTAACCTGCCCTCTGCATCTGCAGGGGATAGGTCAAGAAGCACTGGAGTTCAGCTGCTGCAAAGGAAGTGTATAAAAATGTTCTGAGGCATTTGGGAAAACTTTCTAATGGTACAATTAGGGAAGCACTAGAATAGATTGCCTGAGGAAGAAGTGGAACCTCCATCACTGGCGGTCTCAACAATTTAGGCTAACATCTGTCAGGAACAACACACATATAACCAAACTGGCTGGGGGCCAGGGAAGTGACTACATGACCTCCTGAAGTCCCTTCCAGACCTGATTTTCCCTGGTTCTAATCATTCAGGAGCCTCCCTCTCTGGCAATGCTCTGTACTTTTGGAATGAACCATTTGACATGCTGCTTGATTGCTACCCTAGTTTCTCTGCATTCCTCTGTATTAAGCTGTGGGCTTGTGGATAATTCCTAGCTGATCTGAAAGAGAAGTAACGTTTCACTTCAAGTTACTGCAGCTTATGTTAGGGATGCCTCTTCAGTCACATCGTGTTTCCACGTTTTCAGCAGTTTAAATTTAGGACAGCCCTCAGGACAGCCCCAGATCCTAAATCCAGTGACATGAGAGAGGAGAGCTGGAACCTAAACCACGGAAGGAGTAAAAAGCAGAGCTACAGCTTGGTGAGCTGCTGTGTGCCATGCAGGGAGTGAGGCATGCTGAGCTCTTACAACCTTCCTCCCCCTCCCCTGCAGACAGAAATCTGTAATTTATCACTGACAAGAGGGAACTGAAGGATCAAGACACAGACCTGCCTTGTCTCCCTAGCCCACCCAGAGATGCCAGATGCTCAGAGATGCCACTCAGAGTAGGTAGTGGTTACCTGGCAGTACCTGAGCACAGCCTGTGTCACTGAGACCTTCATAGTTGGATCTGTGCCCTGCTTGGTTCCTCAGACCTGGGGAAATACTACCAACAGAATCTGCAGAACAAAAACCAAAGTGTAGGAACAGAGAAAAGATAAAGAATTTTTATATTGACCCTGTGTCTTTTATCACCCCAAATTTGGTTCACCAGACTTTCCAGTATCCTTGTAAGACATACCAAACAGTAACAACATTCTAGAAATAATAATCTTTTAAAGTGCTTAGAAAATACCTGACCTAAGAGAAAAGAGAGCTGTTAAGTGGACCATTTACCTTAATGTGATATTTTTAGCTGGGATGAAAGTAGTCTGTGGAGGTGGACAGGGTCAGAAGCTGGTCTCCATCAGCACTCCTGCAATACAGGATGAGCATGCCTGTTCTGATCTCTTCTCCAGAAACCTCAGCACCAGGTTTGTCTTGCATTTCATCTGGTGTTGGCTGTAGCACAGAAACACCTGCAGGCAGAGACAGCAGAGGGAAGGATTTCAGTGTTCCTGAAGTTCCTTTAGATACTGTTGCATCTAAAGGGAGGAAGGCGTGATGTTCACACATATATGAAGGAAGCATAACTCAGACATCTTCGGAGAGCTCTGGCTTCAGTGAAACCCATAAACCCAGGGGGAAAGAGAATGGGTGGCTGACAATGACCTCCCCCAGATGTTGTCAAACTGATTGCCTCTCCTAGGATTTAACTTTTCAACAATTTTTCTGTCCTCCTTTCATGTCAGCTTTGCCCTCAGTCAGTTCTCGTGGCAGCTCCAAAATCCTCATTCATCTTACCCCTCATAGCCTCTGCAGCAAGCATTCACAGTTGCCAGCTCACTGAAGGAAAAACTTGAGTTTTCTGAATTTCTTAGTGTCCTCAGAACACAAAACTCAAAAGTAGTGTCATCTGACTCCTCAGGCAAACACTCCAGTCGAGAGAAACTGTGATAAATCACATTTAAAGGCAAGAAGAAATATCCATTCACGGCTGGCTCCGAACTGGCTTGGAGGTCAGTGGCATCTGACTCCTACTCCAGTAGAGCCTTAATTTCTTTAAGAGATGAGTGAGTAGGTCAGAACACAGTCCTGGGCAACTAGCTCTAGGTGGCTCTGCTTGAGCAGGGGGTAGGACCCAGTGACCTCCAGATCAGCCTCAACCACAATGTGATTCTGTGTGATTCTGTGTGATTCTGTGAGATTGTCTGAGATTCTGCGTGATTCTCTGTGATTCTCTGTGATTCTCTGTGATTCTCAGTGATTCTGTGTCTCCTTTAATTCCTGAGCCTGCGTCTCCTGAAATAGACTTTCTTTCTTGACTGGTGTTTCAAGTGTTCCTTTCCAACCTTGTGCATCAGATAGGCAAAATACCAAACAACTGACTGCAAACCCCTGTAAAATCGTGAGCCCTGTGATGAGCAGCTGAGGGGACTGAGGTTGTTTAGCCTGGGTATAAAGGAGGCTCGGCAGAGACCTTACTGCTCTGTACAACTACCTGAAAGGAGGTTGTGGCAAGGTGGGGATCAGTCTCTTCTCCCAGGCGACTGCTGACAGGACAAGAGGACATGGCCTCAACCTGCACCAAGGGAGGTTGGACATAAAGAAGAATTTCTTCATGGAAAGGGCTCTTAAGAAGTGGAATGAGCTACCCAGGTAGGTGGTGGGGTCACCACCCCTGGAGGTGTTCAAGAAAAAACTGGATGTGTCACTTAGTGCTATGGTTTAGTTGACAATGTGGTGTTTGGTCAAAAGTTGGTCTTTTAAAACCTAATGATACTGCGATTCTGCAAAAATTATCCAGCCCCTGTACCAGATTTGCTTGGTTTGCCTCCTGAGGTTGCTACATGTAACTGCTTAGTCAAATCTCCCGAAGTGCTGAACACCAGCCCCGCTCCACACCCATGTAAGCACACCAATTTCTTAATAAGAAAACACATTTGAGGAAATGCAGAGCATTTAGAAGAGTAGACCTTTCAACTGCAGAGTGTCTTCAGACTTGGTGACAGAAAAGCTGCCAGTCTTGCTGTCATGCCACACATGCAGCTATGCGTACACAGAGACAAAAAGCAGTCACACAGAAAATGGTGTCTGTGCCTTACTCAAAACCTGCTGTTCTCCTGGTGGCATCAGTGCTTTATTTAGGTCACTTTATAAAAAGGACAAATTAGGCCTCAGGGCAGAATTGTATCCTTTGACTCTGTAGGCAGAATCTGTTCTCATGCTGGGGTAAATGGTGATGGCTTTAGTTTGTTGAAGATAACAAAGATCTTGTTATAATACACTTGAGAGTATTCCAGTGGAAAGCAGGACTTGATCTTTTAATAGAAATAACTAATCAAAAGTCTTCATGCTCTTTCCTCAAGTTTCATTAGCTGAAAACAAAAATCCAACAAAACAAAACATGAGCAGGAATAATTTTTTTTTCCTCATTTCACTGGTCTACCCCCAAGGATCTCTACTATGTTACATTGATTCCTCAAAAAAGAAAGACTTTCTTTGCACTAAGGCCTTTTTTAGAAGGAATCTCCTACAGAATTAAGCCTAATAGCACTAAATGCTTTCAGTAGCAAAAATTCCCTAGGGTGAAGAAGTCTGTTAGAAACTTGACCAGCCAATATATAGCTGAAGTTATGTCTAATTCTGTCTATACAATACCAGTTAATTGAAGTATACAGATACAGCTATCCCTTTTTTCCCCCTTATTTTGTTGTTTCCTTCATCCTTGCCGTTTAATCACAGTTTTAAGGAATTTTATGTCCTTTTTTCTTCTTTACACATTCCAATGTATAGCTCTACTTGCCAGAATAAATGATGCATCACACCCCATGCAGCTGAAACACTTGTCCTATTCCCATCACAGAAAGTCTGTATAACTTTCTTCTCTTCAGAATACTGTCAGGAAGTAGTAGACAGATTTTCAAAACGTATATTTTGAAGGTGAATTTCCTAAACAGCACCTGCATGAGCTCAAGGCAAATCCTAATGATGCTGGTAAAGAACCCTCTACCAAACAAGTATGAGACCCTTGTGACTTGGTGGACTATTTAGACACGTTTAGCATGAGAACTTGCTGTGAGTGCAGCCCATTTCCATGGATTGACCACATCCTCCATGACCTTGCCCAGTGCCTACCTCATGCCTCTTCCCCTTCTCCTCAGATGTCGTCAGTGGTATCAGCTGCCTTCTCACCAGCAAATGTGAACACTAGGAACAACTTCTTTCATAGCTTAGGTACTACTTAAAGGCTTGTTTTGCCAGAAAGCAAGAAAGTACCATTTACCTTAGGTGTTACTGTTAAATCTGTGAAAAAGAAAGCTGGCAGACCAGATTTTGTGTCTGTGCTCCTTCTCTTGCACAAGAGCAGCAGTAGGAGATTTTGGACTTACCTATCTTCTTCTCAGGTGATATTTGCAGGCGTGTTCTTGCATCCATAGGGCAGTAAAGATATTTTTTACAATATATAAGTTAATAGCCCTACCTAAGAGCTGCAGTGAATTGTCCAACAACCATTTGTGTAAATGTAAAGTTACATTTGTGATTTTTTTTTATACTGAATAGTAGGTCACCAAACCTTGACTCTGCCTGTAGGAGAAAGCTGGTTTTCTTCCGAGTCTCATTTGAAAAATGGCTTTAAGCTACAGGAACAATAAGTGACTGCATCGCATCTTTCCAAAACTATATGGGTTGTCATTTTCAGAGGACACCAATTTCAAAAGTGCAATTGATTTATACTCTTAAAAGAGTTTAAAAATACAAGTATCTAAAGCAGAACCAAAACATTCTGAAATTATTAATTTTATATTTTAATGAGGGTGTCCAGAAATTCAGTTTGGCCAATTGTTTTGCAGTAAATGTTTGATATTTTTAAATATTTTTGGCTTCAGTTCAAATGGGACAAAAAACCTTATGGATGACACATGAAGATGAAAGAGAAAATTAACATGGAGACATTGGAATGTTCATAAAATCATGTGTGCATGTTTCAGTATTTGCTGCTATCCCAGTGTGCATTTTTAAGAATGGGATAACTTATCCTTAGAGGCATGTATAAGAGAAAGATGAAAATCCTGTTGATTTTTATTGTGCATTGTGCCTGTCATTCACAGTCCTCCCTTTTTTAGAAGGACATTTTAAATGCTAGCGCTTCCTTTAGTGAACACAAGTTAAATATCTCCTCTTAACCACTCCAAGTTATTTGCAGGAGGATTTTTTTCTTAATCATGAAATGAAGGAATTTACTTGCCTTTGAGAAACATATCCTGGATTTTTCACAGTGACATCCTTTTTTTTTCACTCAGTCTGTATCTGTGTCCTATGAGTGGGCTCTAGCTAGCCTGAGAGCAGATAGCTGCTTTTCTAACATGTCAGCAGCATATGTACATGTCAATCCATGTTACGCAGGAAATAAGCTAACGCCATCATTTTAGTGAGGAGTTCCTGTAATTTTCAGTTTCCATATTAACAGGAAAAATTAGACTCCTTGGGAAGTTTATGGCCTGAAGAGTGACAAATACTTGCAGTGCACAAAGACATGGTTCCCAGATAGTATTTACTGCAGTACAGCTCTCCAGCCCACATGGCTTGCATCAGGAAAAGCAGGCTGGGGGCTAGCACTTGGTATAAGGAGGGAAAAATGACTGGAAAAAAAGGGATGAAAGCCTCCCTGAGCAGTCTACTGAGTGAAAACCTCTGCCTTGTACTGAGGAAGAATTTCCAAGTGGATGTCATCCAAGAATGATTTGATTCCCCAGAGAGGTCTGTACCCTGGTTTCAAGGCACGAGCAGCGTCCATGCCTGCTAACAGCTGTCCCTTCGCCTGGCTCCATCTGTGAGCACTCTGGAGCCCACTCCTATGCTCCTGCCACACTTGTCTGCTCTTCCCTTACTTCAGCATGGCACAGTGGATGGCAGCATCTTGTCCCATCTACTCCCAAGCTCATCTAAAAATCTGCATGGCATCATCTTGACACTAGTTTGCAGTGTAGGAGCTTGTTCACTGCCTGAAGCCTCAAGAAGAGATGGTTAAGAGGGAACCTCATCAGTGTGTGTCAGTCTCTGAAGGGAGGGTGCCAAGAGGATGGAGCCAGGCTCTTCTCAGTGGTGCCAAGCAATAGGACAAGAGGCAATGGGCAGAAACTGATACACAGGAAGTTCCACCTGAACATGAGGAAGCACATTTTTTACTGTGCAGGTGCATTGGAACAGACAAGCAAGGACCCATTCCTCTGAATACTTTTATGCTTTTCCTATCAAAACAAAAGTCTCTTTCAAAAATAACTAGCCAGCAACATTTTGTCTTGAATGCCTGAAAACTAGAAGTTAACTGCTGGAAAGAAACCCTGTTGCCTTCCACAGTACCTTGTGACCAAGATGAAGAATGGTCAGTGTAACCAGAGGCAGCCACCTGACAACTCACCTGAGGTTGTCCAGGGTGTGATGCATGGCTGAAATATACTCTGAGGGATGTACACGGGGTTTCAGCTCACAGTAACATTGCTTTAGCTGTTCATAGAGAGGGGAGAGCAGAAAGTGGCTGCATTCATGCCAAACCTGATGTTTTCACATCTCTGTTTTCTGAGCAGCTCTGAGGCATCTCAGGAGGACTGTACCAGAGGTCTAACCTCATATGAAATTATCACAAGTCTAGTTCTTGTAGAGGAGGATTCTTCTGAAAGAGTCTGTGATTCTTTCCCTCGAGGTTCCCCAGGAGCACTGGCTGCTCACAGAGCTGTAGTGAAGGTGAGAACAGAGCCACTGAGAACATCCTAGATATTCTCTGTCTTATATTAAAGCACATATGTATTTTCAGTTTATATTTATGTATTTCATAACGTGAGTGCATGTGTTTCATTACAGTGTGGAGTGTAATTTTAAGATATTAAGGGGAGTACACCCAGCACAAGTCAAAACCCTGCAGACGTGCCACAACAGTGTAGAACTTCATCTCCTGAGCCTGGGAGACCTGTGGGTTCAAGTGAGCAGGAGTTGGGGAACAGGTGTTCCCATCAGGAGAAAGGCACCATCACACTCTGGACTCACCAGGAGAAACACTGTCGAGGCCTCCAGAGTCATGCAAGACTCTTCACTTAGTGTCCATTTCTTGCATTTCAAAGAGTAATTATATTTACAAAATAACAGCTTTTTCTTTCTCTCCATTTTTCTCCAAAACTCCTTAGCTGTGCTCTCTTTCTGGCTCACATTTTAAATGTGCCTTGGCAGCAAGAGCCTCAGCTTCTTTAATTTATTACCTCTGTTTATGGAATTATGGATATTGGGCCAATTTTATTTCTTACATTAAGTGAATCAGTGCAAATGCAATCACTTTTGGATATCCACTGTATAAAATAAGCATATTTAGATGATCAAATAAGTGTTCCCATATGCATGTTGGCTGGTATTTCGTGCTGGTATAGCATTCTTATTTTTCTTATGTGGTGTCCTTTGTCTTCTTTCCTTCCCTTTTTGTCTGCATTTGGTCAGTTATTCAGGAAAAAAAATTACTTGTACCTTAAAAGAAATACTGTCTATTCAGCATATGGCATTTATAGATCTTCGGAAATTCTTTAGGGAGGCGTGCTTCAGATTAGTGGTCTCTCTCCTTCGGGGATGGTTTTAATTTGTTAGCACTTTAGATCTGTAGTCTTGAGGTAGCTCCATTTTCAGTCAATAAAATGGTTAGTGAAATAAGGGTAAAATATTATAATTGTGTTCTTCAAATCAGATTTTTATGTGGGTTTTTTTCCTCCTGGTATGTAAATCTGTCATTCTGAGAGGAATTTTTCCTGTTTTCTTTTAATCTTTGGTGCATGTGCCAAGAATGATGATTTTAAACATGAATTACCACAGTGACTCAAAGTCAAACTGCTGGTAGGCTGTTACCCCGGGATGGGAAGGGAGCCAAAAGCAGCCCAGCTTTGACTCCAGAGTTCCTGACTGAAGTCTGCCACCCTGTCTATGGCCCTCGCCTCTGCTCAAAGCACATTGCCTCTTTGGGACCCCAGGTGCAAAGTGCCAAACCACTCCTGAGGAAAGCCAGACAGATTAGGAAAGGCAAAGATGTACTTGGACCACGAGGGCTGCTGGCTGCTGGCTTCCTGCAAAGCAGCAGCTCTGCTGGAGCCAATCTGTCTCGTCCATCGACCCACCTTTACCCATCAGGGATGTGCAGCCAAAGCCCTCAGCTGTGATGCTTTGTGAAAGGGCTGAAGGGATGTACAAATGACACACAAACCCAGGCCTACAGCAGCCAGCTCTGGCAACACCACCGAGGAAACAGCTGGAGTCAGCAAAAGGTCTCTAGTCTGCCATGGCTGCAAATTAAAGTCCGTCCAGCAGAAACTTTTGAAAATGGCAGTGCCTGTGTGGAGCACACAAGAAGGGTGATGCAGGATGATGCTGTGGTTTACTGCAGTAGCCAGGGAAACGAGTGGCCTCAGGACCTTGAAAGTCATCCAGTCCATCTCAGTCCCAAGGTAGAATCCATATCTAGTCAGTCAGGCAGACATTTGTATAGCCTGACCATAATAACTCTCTCGTCACAGGGATATTAAACCCTCCCAGGTAGTCCTTTCTTGGGCTCCAACATCCTTTCCAGGAAACAGTTTTTCCCAATGTGTGACCTAAGGCATTGCTAGAACTGCAGCTCATTGTTTTCTTTGCCTTTGCTCATGGACATGGAGAACAGATGATTCTCTTTGTTCTACAGCACATTTTTGCACACTACAACCAAGTTTTCCTGTTAGTTTTTCCTTCCCTCACACTGAAATATGTGGGCACTGCCAGTGGTCGCCTTCCTCAGCCCTCACTTCCTTCCTCTGGCCTTGGACTCTGTGTGAAGTGCAGCCTGCATGACAGAGAGACAGCACACAGCTTGTGGGACAAACCATAGTGCAAAGACTATAGTGGATGACCAAAGAGGCCACTGAAAGGCAGTCTAAGAAGCTGTGGGTGTGCAACATGCCAGAACTGCTTCTGTCACAGTCTTTCTGTGTGTGCCTGGGTGCTGTGGGCCCGGGTTTTTTTGGTTATACAAGTGGTGAATTCATTTTTGTCACTCTTTCACGTTTTCAAATGGACATGCAATTGTTTCTCACCTGTAAAGTATTCATGTAGATAAAACTGGGAATCATATTTTGCGTCAGGCGGTGGATTCAGTGGTGAATTGCTTTGCAATTTGACTATTGTGATTTAGAAAAGAACAAACCCTTTCAAAGTGCCCGGGCCCCACTGGGAATGGTGGGCAGAAAACCAGCCTCAGAGGAAGGTGCTTCTCTCCACTGGCACCTCCCCACAGGTAATCAGGGATGCATCCCAGAACTGGAGCTTGTGATTCGGATCTGAGCCTGCTGCAACAGGATGAATTGCAAAATATCTGATGTTTCACACAAGCAAAGTCAAAAGCACCATGCTGAGTAAATTATAAACATGCTTAAAAACACAACAGTGAGCAAAAGCAAAAACACAAACTCAAACAGTTTCCTCTCTTGAAAACCTATAGTGATCGTGAGCTCCTTATGAAAGTGATGATTTTGCCTAAGAAAAAAGGCTTCTGTTTGAAGTTAAAACAATTAGCTTTATTATTTAGGAAAAAAAATAAACACCAAACCCCAAACTGCAGAGATGTGCAGCTGAATAGCATTTCATAATATATAGGAAGTTTCCCCATTACACTTGACAGAAACAGAATACACTGGAATCAAAGGGGTATGTTAACAACTCAGCATATCTACCCCTTTGGAACTAGTATTAGTCTATCATATCACCAAAAAATAATAAATCTTTGTAAAAGGTAGCAGTTGCTTTCATACTCTGGCAGCGAAACCCATCTGGCACTATTGGAAAAGTAAAAAAGGCAACATACTCTAAATTACATTGTTAAAACACCTACAGTCTAGTTCATTTTCATATGCTATCCATATGTAAGCCCTGAGCAATAGACAGCCACTGAAAAACTCCCTTGCTCTCTGTGTGTGTGTGTGTGTGTGTGTGTGTGTGTGTGCGTGTGAGGAGGCAGCGAGGGAGAGAAGAGAGAGATGGAGAAGGTGAACGTGGAGACCTGTGTTTTTATTCTGATGTTTTGAAGTGGAAAATATTGCAAAACCTAACTGGCATGAAAATAATTACACTGGATAAATAAATGAATGAATATAATGGCAGGTTTTCACGTATAAAAATTCCTGAAAAGTTTTTAGCTTTATCAGCCCCCTTCCACACCCACCAGAGCATATGGCCCACTGTTTGTGCAAATCAGCCGTCTTTGCTTAAAGTGGATGTTTCTATTAACACTGTGACTAATTACTGAAAACAAACATGTGTAAGTATGATCTCTGCTAACTGCCTCTGTCAACCCATCTTTTTCTTCTTGCTATTCAGTGGAAGGGATTAAGATTGCTTGCAAAAGTACAGTAGACCTCCACTTAGCCTGTTAACTGGCATGAATAAACAAAGCTCATCAACCACAACTGACGTCAGGCTTCAAAAAATGTTTTTTACATTAGTTTAAAAAACCCCACAAAAACATAAAAAGTGAAAAAATTTCGGAGAATGTTAAAACACCAAATGTGAAGAGCTTGAATATGGGATGTAAGGGGCTGCTTTGGGAGGAGTACTGAGAGCACAGCTATACAAACCATGGTGCACAAGCTCACATGGGTGGCAGATGTTTTGTGCTGAGGGCAACCAGCGCTGCCTCAGTGTGCAAAGCTGGACATACGTGAACAGAAGGAGCATCCAGAGAAAATTTAATGTCAGTCTTTCTTGTGGTTTTCTCCCATCCAAAAATAAAACCAACAAAAACAACAACAAAAAGACTTAAAGCATCCATTTTGTCTTTATAAGATATAAAGAGGAAAAGATGCGAGCAGAGTTTTCTTCCAAGTGCTTTACAAAAGCTGCTACGACAGCATCACAGAGTGAGGGACAGGAACTCGCATGGCTCCTCATCTTGTTGCCTACTTGGGAGTGGAGGAGAGTGGAGAGACCCAGGCTGCTTCAGAGCATGTCTTCCTTATCAGAGTAAAAATATAGGGGAAAAGAACATCTTTATGGTACAGCTTGAATGTGTGTGCTCTCCCCAGGCCCCGTGACTGGGGTGCTGGTGTGACCCTGTAGAAGCTGTTGGGCTCCGAGCAGCCACGGCCAGTCGTAAAACCAGGTCTCAGCACACTTTGTTCTCGCACACACTGACTGCCCCTGAGAGGAGCCAGCTATACGGGATGGAGAGAGAACTCATAACCATCTTCACACAGCCATGCTGCCCGTGTAACGTGAGCTGAGGGACAGGGTCTCAGCGCATTTTACCTCAAGTTGTACATAATGTAAAAACAAATTACATGCTAGAAAATTGCACAAGCCTACATCTGCTGCTTTTTCCAAGCTCATAGTATGGTTGGGAGCCAATTCCCCGTCATTTCTCATCTCTTGCACTTTACACAGGGTGTTTCCTTTATAAAACAACTTGCCTTTGGGTTTAATGATTTCTAAGGAAACATAACTCTGTCAGAGCGCTGTGGTGTTTAATTCCTCCTTTGCCGTGAGTCTGGTGCAGCCCAGGGACGCCAGTGTGCTCACTGAACTGTGCATGCACTTCGTGTGCTCTTGGGCTCACGCCCATGCCTAGAAGCTGGTGCTTGATCTAGACTGAACAAGATGGCCTTAGCCTTCAAAGCCAGCATGTTTACATTCCTCTGCTCTATCTTGCCTCTTTTTTTCAAGTACCCTCAAGATAGGTGTCCTGCTGTTAGAATAAATACTTACCTTTTGCACTGCCCTTTCCTCTGGTGGCCTCAATATGCTTTTGTGAAGGCAGAAGCATTGTTAACTCCTTTTTATCATGAAAAAATGGCAGCACGGTGCTCAGACCTGCGGGACAAAGCAAGGACAGAAACATCAAGGAAAAAACACAGGTGTCCTCTCACCCAGCCCAACGTGGCCCAGCCTGGTTCAGAGCCACTTAGTGAGCCTTAGTACCTTGGCTTTCCTTCCGGCCATCCTCGCCTCGGTGGCTCCTTCTCTCCCTCCCAGACCAAGCTTCCTGGTGCAGTGGGCTGGGGGAGGCAGAAAACAGGGACAGCAGAGCAAGGAGTGCGCAGAAATAAAGTCCTTAACTATTCACTCCTTAACTGTTCACTGTAGTGCTATGTGGGTTGAAGCAACCAGGGCAGATGTGCTGATCTGGAGGTGACTGGGTCAGACAGCAAGGTCCTGTGAACCAGACTGGTGAAGAGAAGACATGGGAAGGAGTGGGGGGAAGCCCTTCTGAGAGCAGGAAGTGAACAGGATCAGTGCTCAGCTGGCTCTGTCTTCCATCACAGGGCATTTCTTTGGCTCTAGGAGGGGAACAGCAAAATCCACTGCCACTGGTGACCCATTCAGAAATAGTCTCTCGCCGAGACAGCAGCTGCATGTCAGGGAGAAGGGCACAGGCTTGGGGCAATGGGGAGAGTGTCTCTGGGTCTT
>VZRF01002277.1:256994-294494 GCA_013396875.1 Vireo altiloquus
ACACCAAGAGAACTACTAGGGGGTTTTTCTTTATTTTTTTTTCTTCTTTTTTTCTTTTTTTTTTCTTAATTAAAAATCCAAACAGGATGGGTGGAAAGAATTTGGAAAGGGGCTGGAGCCACCGTGTTATTAACTATTATTATTAATTTTCAGTACAAAAATGAATGAGCTGGAATAGACCCGATTGTCATACTCTGTGGAACCTTGCAAAAAAAAGTGAAGAAATGTTGAAAGGTTTAGTTGGAGCAGCTGGCTGATGTCAAAGCTGCCAGGATGCTAATTAACTGCAGGCTGTGTCCCTTATTTCTGTATTTAAAAGGAAAAAAAAAAAAGCCTTTTGTATTATGGCATTTTTTTTCTTTGCTGCTGTAGTCCTACATCCCACTGCAAATCATCTTTCATTTTTCATTCTGTTGAACTGGGTATTATTTTATTTCTTTTAGAAACAGGAAAAAAAAATGAACATCTGTGTCTCCTTCCAATCTGCTGCACATCTGCGCGTTTTGATGCGGGTCTTCAAAGTTCAGTCAGTAACCCACGGACGCCATTCATCTTCTTGTTAAAATGTCTACTGCTGTATCCAATGCTCGTGCCCTTGAGGGTTATTTTTTTCTCTCTCTCTTTTTTTTTTTTTTTAATTTCCATTATTGTTATAAAGAACATTGTGACTTTAATATTAGCATTTTGCTTTCAACAGCAATTAGCAATCTCTTGGTTTGCTGTTTGGTAAAG
This sequence comes from Vireo altiloquus, assembly GCA_013396875.1. Classification (NCBI taxonomy): domain Eukaryota; kingdom Metazoa; phylum Chordata; class Aves; order Passeriformes; family Vireonidae; genus Vireo; species Vireo altiloquus. Next base: position 257,727 of record VZRF01002277.1, read on the forward strand.
CATTTGTTAATGAGGTCATCTAGTTTAAAATCCCAGCTACTGGAAAATAACAGGGAGGAGGTCAAATCTATCATTTTGTGTATATTCTCTGCTCTCTTTTCAGTTTTCTAAAGAAAAGATATCTTTGTTATCCACAATAAGTCATTATGACCCGTTACTGGCCTTCTGTATTTTCTACCACCTCAAGATACAGTAAGTTCTTTCTTATTGAAGTATTGAAATATGACAGTTCAGTTAAAATCTTTGCACATCTGAGGATGAGGAATTGGTTTCATTTTCGGTAGTGTTTTTGTTTCCGGAGTTTCGAGTTCAGTTTAGCGAGGAGTGGCGTCTATGGTGGATGGGGTTCCCGGGGTGGTGGACCTCGGAGTAGCTGCTGGTGGAGTGTCGATGGGGCTCCCGGCCCCGCTGCTGGGTGTCACGGAGGAGCTCACTGCTGGTGTCTCTCCTTGCTGCTGGGCTTGGAGGGTCTGTCCACAGATGTGATGGTGCTTCTCCCAGTCCTTGTGCTGGCAAAATGAGCCACAGTATCGTGCTGTGTTGCAACCACTGCAGGTTTCACTAGCTTTCCGGCCACAGTTCCAGCAACTCTAGAAGCAAAAGAGGAGGGAGATGGGAGAAATTAGGTAATGTCTTTAATTTTACAGTAAAAACAGCTGGCAGGGAACTGCTGGTCAACTCTGTGCCTAAGGACAGCTGAGGCAGCAGTAGGTGCTACCTTGGGTATCAGAACCTGTACCATAGCAGCTCCAGTCACCTGGGGGACTCTGTCTCTCAGAAGCTGGGCAAGAACAGAAGCAGCTCTTTGCTGGTACTAATGATGCAAACTCCAAGCATGTCCCACGTCCAGCAACCAGCAGCATGCTGACTACTACAAAGTTTCAGTAAAACTTCTGCTAGCTCCTCTTACAAATTTATTAAAGCAAATAATGAAATGTGCACACACAAAAAAGTGCTTCTCCAAAGCACTGGGAGAGGGACTAATGCAAGACAAGAAAGGCAAAAAAAGACTAAGACTTAAAAAAAAAAAAGGAAAACTTGCTGATCTAGGAAATCTCGCTACCCTATGAAAACCTAATTTTTAATCATCTGAGAAATACCATTTAACTCAGTGGCACTTCTGGCAGTGAATGGTTAAGCTAGAGTCTAAATCTTTGGCAGGATGGGGAAGCCACTGCAGAATATGTGTGCTATTCACTTTAACACACTCCATAGCTCTGCCAGCTGGATGCTGGAACACAGCCAGTCCTTAAGTGATATTCCTCAAGTACTTAAAAAAAAAAAAAAAAATCCCAGTTCCAGAATGAAACAAAGACCTAAATCCAAAATAGTATTTTAAGGAAATTTGACTTTTAAGAATCATGTGGCTTTAGAAAACATCCCTGTGTTAGTTCCACATTTTCTCTTTTTGCTGGTTTTCATTGTTTTGGATGGTTGGTTGCTTAGTTTTTTGCATAGGCATGTACTGGCAGATGGGGGAAAAGTAACTGTCTGGTGCCCAATTGTTTTTTGAGATTGAAATCAAAGGTACATGGCATTCTCAATTCATACTGACTAAACACACAGAGTAAGCCAGGTAATTACAGATACATGTGTTGGGGACTTTTTTTTTTTTTTAATTCATAAAATTGTTCCCATCTTTAAAAACACTTAAAAAAAAACCAAAATGTGGAATTGCCAACACACAGAAACAGATGTTTCTAGTAGTTAAATGTCAGGAATTCAGACTTCTTGTCTGGCATCACCTGGTTTTCATTCAGTAGTCATTGTTTCAGGTTCATTTGCTCAAACTCTGTCCAGTGCTGGAGAGGTAAATCCACCTTTGGAAATGAATAGCTGTACTATTCTCGAACACCTTTTCTTTAAACAACCTTTTATCTCCACAATGAAAAATAACTGTAAGTAATTTAGACCACTGTACATGAAAATGTACACACATAGACATATTTATTCATACACCAAAATCACCTGACATTTTTGCATCAGCATTTTTATAGCGTTAGCATTATTAGCATTTCATCCTGCTAGCCAGAAAGATAACTGTGATGTACTCAGATCTCCTTCTTTTGCTATACTAATATTTCCTTATTATAATATTTATATATTATATTTTATTATATATTATATTCATTATAATTTATTTATATTTTGTATTTTATGTGTATGTTGATATTTATATTCTTTATTATATATTCTATTTCTAGATTACAATAGTCCTTATTTCTTTCCTACTAATAAAAGTTTCATTTTGACAGCTTGATGGCTTGCTTGTATTGTGATCAGTAAAATTTGTATAATTCTGCTCCAGTTGTACTTGCACAGAGTTTCCACGATTGCTATGTTTGCTGACCTCCTAGCTATTTGCTTCCAACTAAATTGCCAGTCCTGGGTTTGGCCCATATTTCCCTTTATTCCCTCATCTGAAAACATACACGTGTACAAAACACCCCCTGCAGACAATTCCAAAAAGACACTTTCCCCCCACATGGAATAATGCTGCAGCCAGCCAGCAAATGCCCAGGTGCAGGAATTCCTCTCCTGTGCAGATCTGTTTGCAACATTGAAGTGCATGCTTTAATTGTATGGGAATTACTATGATGATGTCAAACTTGACTTATTCAAGTATCTGTTTAGGCCAGCATCCGAAGAATCTTCACTTTGCTTCCCTTTTTTGAAGAGCACATAGAGATCTGTTTCCAGATGTGACCAGAGCCACCATACAGTATTTCAGTATCTGAGCACATGAACTGTATTGATGTCAGAAAAAAGTAGTTTAATTCTAACAGTATTGGTTCAACTTTCTTAATAAAATAGACATCAGTTAACTATCAGACTGTAGAGAACATGAAAAGTGATACATAGGTGCAAGATTTTAATGAAGTGGTGAAGCACTAAGCTGGCTCCTTACATGATTACTTAATGTGTCCTACATTGTGTGGTATGTGATTTTGTTCATTGGACATATTATTTCTAATTTAACAGGTCATTACAGCTTTAGCGTAATTGTGGGAATAAAACCACATAAAATAAAAGAATTTCAAAATAAATTTTACAGCTCACATTTACACACCATCTAATTGCATTTAAAAATTACTGCAGTGCAAATTAACCTAAACAAGCACACACATCACAGGGAGCTTGTACTGAGGCAGCAGCTGGACTTGACGTGCAGAACTCCTTGTCCCACACAGCCCTCACCATTGGGACCATTCATTGCTCCTTCCCATGTGCAAGTAGTGAAAAAGAGCAGCAAAGATCAGGCTTGGGCACCACAACCTTTGGAAACAAATGCTTTCTGTTCACAGTGCTGGCTGATAGCCCCAAATTCTACCAAAGAAAAGCTAGGCTTGAAATGCCAGCTAATAGCCTGGGCTGTGCTTTCTATGCCCCTGCTGCTTGTGTATTTCCAGCAGATCCAGCTGTCATAGACAAAGTTTGATCTCGCTATGGGATTAAATATACTCAGGGTATCTTCCTTCCCAGGATGCTCTAGCAAGTATCAGGAAAATGGAGCACCCTTGCTGAGGTGTGTACACAGCATCTTGGACAACAGAGCATCTTGGACAACAGATGGCCGCAGTCATGTTGGTGACGAGATGGCAATCTTCATACAATGGCTTATGACCACAACTATGGACTGCCTCACACTTGATTTAAGACTGTCTTCTATCACTGGCAAGATGCAGCTGGGAGCACTATCAAGGTTGGGATGATGCAATTCAAATAAAGAAAAGCAAGAAAAATAAGTCTTGGAAAGAACCTGAGAAAGGCAGCCGGAATAATCAGAAGTCAGACAAACACAAGCTATAGAAGAGACTTAAAGAACTCAGACTGCTAAACATGAGATGGTAGCCTAAAAGGGGCAGTAGCACCCAAACATCACTGCAGTGAACATCTCCATCAATGTCTACATGGATGAGCAGCAGTTACAGGATCAAAATTCTGTTAAGAACAGGCACAATTTTCCCAGAGATGTTGGAGAATCGCCATCATTAAAGCATAAGGAAAGCAGGGGGAATGGTACAGATTGAGCTGACCATGGGGAAAGGGAGAAGCCAATCTCTCAAAGCCTCTGCTGGTTTATGTATTCTGTCTTTAGCTAGTGACCTACTACACTGCACTTCCAGCTCATGCTCTATAGAGTTCCAGACGCAGCTAAAACTATGAGAAGGACTGGATTGCAGTTTAATTCTGTGTTGATTTGCCTGTGAAACAATGAGGTTATACAAAAGGCTAGATTCTCAGACTACATAATTCAATTTAGCTTCACTACCTTGAAAATGGATTAATTCAATGAAATTGGGCTAAATTACACCAGATGGAAATCTCACTCCGAATTTATGCCACCGATCATATTTCATCCTCCTCTTTCAACTGACAAGGAAAGTCAGTCTTAGGTCAGAGCCTTATCTTAGGTCAAACTGTCAGTTCTTATGCACTTAAGCTTCCATCTTCAAACATTTCTGTTTGCCCTCATGAAAATTCTTAAAAACAAAACATCTCCATTTCTGTGGTCTCCAGTACCACAACATATATTTGTCAGTAATTTTGCCCATCCTGTTGCTTTCATCTCTGAAATATTCAACCAGAACTGAGTATTTGCTTTCCTCTGACACTCTGAGACTTAGTATAGACCTTCCCTTAATAAAAGGAAAAAAAAAAAAANGTTCTGTCATCTTTGAGAAATTCCGGATTTCACCAATTTACCATGAAAGGAAGCATGGCTGGTACAAAGAACACAGATTTTTTCCCAGTGCAATGCCCATAACATTCAAAACTCTACCACTGCTAACCACAAGAAAAGGAACGTCTAGAAATCACTGAAACCACAGGGGCATAAATGAGAACTGTATGAGCTGCTGAATAGCAGTAAAAAAATCCAGCAAAGTTGTTTATAAGAATTTTATCCAAGACTCATTAGAAAGGGAAATACATTGGTACTTTGGAAATTCCCACACTGTGTCAAAATGACATTTGAACTTTTAGATGTTTCTAGCAAAGTTACACCTATCACTGAACACTCGAGGCTTGCCCAAGCCTCTGTTTATTGAGTGAAATACAGGAAGTTTCATAAAAGTCAGTGAGAGTAGCTAAATCCTGAAAACAGAAGTGTGGAGCAGCCCACAGAAGAGCCATGCAAGCTGGCGAGCCAGGCTTAGCTTAGCAGTCTGGGGCAGTGCCAATGCTCACATCACATCTGGACTTATCCTGTGCAGAACACATGGCTCTCGTGCCTCTGTATCACCCACCACTGGAGGGGATGATGTGCTACTTTCCAAGAGATGCTCAGCCAAAAAAATCAAACATTAGCTGACACAGGTATTAAACTTAATACCAGCCTGAAAACTAGGCTTGCCTGAATCACACCATCTGATGCTCAGTCAGGTTTGCTGGCACAGTCCTGGTCTCAATGGATCGGTCAGCAGAGATTGAACCCAGCTGTCTTCAAAATGTCAGGTGTGATATTCACATACAACATGAACCACTGCAATATAAACAAGGCCTAACATTACACATCTCCTAAAAGCAGTGTTGGACCAGATACATACTTGTTTTATCTGAGCAGATGTCAGCATCTGCTTTAAGTAGAGAGAACTGAAACATTTGTGTTCCTTCCCTGTCCCAAGCCCCCAACCTATTCAAAACTGAGGGAGAACACGGAGTGTCAGATTTTTCAGTGGCATTTTATACCAAATCAGAAAGACAGATGTTTTGATGATCCCACCCCCCTTACAATCTGGGCAGTCAGTCTCTTTGCTAAACTGTTCACCCTCACTATTAAAATTGATTTGCAAAACAGCACATTGCAGCCAAAGCAAGCACAGCAGTCATTACAGAGTAAGCTGCTCACACATGTTTCTGTACTTAGCCAAGCCAACTATTGATGAATGGGTCATCTTTTGTCAAGCAACTGTAAGGAACTGGTAAAGAAATAATTCGTGGCTCAGAAACAGCCATGCTGACAGGAAGGCCTTCTCCTGGTCCTTTTGCCTTCCAGCAGCAGTCTGCTCTGCTAGCTGGTCTTCAACCAATTTCAGTAACAGAAAAGCATGAACACTAGCTGGTCAGTTGCAATGTCTTATGCAAAGAAACTATGAAAATCTTTGGAAAGTAAATGCACAGACACTGAAGCAGTGGGAGTGCTAGTTAAACCATGACCAACAATTCTAAGATTAAGTAAAGAACAATAGCTCAACAAAGGATCAAGTCAGAATCAGAAATTATGCTATGTAATCTTGCACTCAGAGATTCTTCCTTTTCTGGGTTAAACACAAAGCNAGTGGTCATTTTCAAAATCTTGCAGGCCACTTCTTAAAAATCAAGATGCTTCCAAATATTACACCTACCCTATTAGTCTTCTTACTGTCTCATACTCCCTTAATTTTGGAATGTGGGTCTGATCAGCTTAATATGCCCAACTTCACTTTTTTCTTGAAGACAATCTTGCACTCAGAGATTCTACCTTTTCTGGGTTAAACACAAAGCAAAACAGAATACCAAAACAAACAAACAAAACCAGAAAAAAACCCAACACAGAAATCAGCAACATCAACGAAAAATGTAAAAAATCCAATCTACTTTTCTTGATGAGACCTCTGAAAGGTCTTGGATGAGGAGGATCCATTATAATAATCACAAAAATCCTGAGTCTTGGTACTAGCTATCACTTTGAGAGCTGGAGAAGACTGCAATAAAAATCATACCACAAAATTCTCCCACCAAAACAGCTTCAAGAAGCCTCAGCAAAGTCCAGGCTGCATTTTACTGAATAACAATGAAGGGAGAAACCTTGCCAATAGACAGGGAGTAGCCATATCAGTTGAAAATTTTATCTCATACATTACAAATCTGGCATCAAATTCTCATCTCCATTCATAGTTTCAACACCCAGAAGAACAAATGACACCCATGAGAGTTCTCTGTCAGGAACTGCATGGGGGTTATACAGCAGGCTGCAGTAAGTTTTCTTTCAGGCCTCGGTGTAATGTCCCACCAAGGATAAGAAATGAGGAGAGACGCTCAGCATTCCCCCTGGACCTGCAAGCCTTCCGAGTCTGCACTGTAACAGTTTCATATTTGAAACTGGATATATTCTAGCTCTAGAAGTTTTCCTCTGGTGCCTTAAGCACATGGGAATCTGTGTTGCTGGAAGTGTTCTGCTGAAAGCTGTAAACAGAGAGAAGTTTATGTAGACTTACAACCTAGATAAATGAGGAGCAGTGTCCACAGAGATCCAATAGATAACGAATACCAAAGCAAATGTGGAGTTTTATTCCTCAAACCTAAAAAACACAGTCTCATCTTTGCAGACATACTTTTCAAACACTGGCAAACTGATCTCCCGTCCCCAAAGATGAAGGAGAAGTCCAGTCTATGTTTACAAAAGTCTCCTGAAAAGGTGACCAGCCTGAGTTAACAGATAACTGTAAGAAGCATTGCCCTAGGTGTTTGGAGTTTGTCATAATTAGAAGCCAAAGAGGAACAGTTTATAAATAGATACAACTAACTCAAACAAGTATTGCCATCATCTCTCTCCACAGATAATCAATCACTTGTAAACACAAACTGTCAAACTTGATTTCTCTCTGATGACTTACTAAAACTTAAGCTTCTAGTGACAATCACAGGGGTGAAAGCTGCAGGATCAGGACACCAGACTTCATTTCTAGGTCCAGGAGGCTTGTAACCTCCCTGAGGACACAGCCCTGACAACATCTATAACCTTATCAGCCACATTTCATTAGAATGCAATTAAAAGAACTGTTTGCCTAAAGTCCTGTTCCCAAGAAGTGAAAAACCTTATAATCAATTCTGCAGCAGAAGTAAAGATGTTGTTATATGGCTTTTTTTCCAGAGCTTTAACTGCTCAGAAGTTAATCACAGCACACAAACTCTCTACACATTCCTTTGGATGCACATTTGCTTGAGGAAAAATGGGCTGTATGTACTGGCATGGAAGTATTTCCTCTGTCCTGCTTACACCATATCAGTTCATTAAACAGATTTAATTTGATGTTTCCTCTAAAGGTATTTATATTTGGAATTTTGGTTTTAAGAATAGGAGTCTCTTGTATATATGCACACACAAAATGACAGCTCTTTAATGATGCTATATCAGAAAAATGCCCTTTCATGAACAGTGCAGGAAAATGTCCCTGAGTATCTTAGGTACAAAAGGCCAATAAATTGAATTTATGTCTCATTTAATCTACAATGGAACAGTTAGTACTTAAAGGGTACATATACTTCCCCGAGTCCCTTTCTTCCTGAGAAACTTTCAGATGCTAAAAATCAATTCCTTTTGTCTCCTTGTTATTCATCTGCTACACATTAAGGAGAAACTCTGGGCATTCAGTGATCCCACGATGGTCTTTCATCTCTGAGAAGCCTGGTATGAATTAAAAACTTACTCTCCTTCAAATTACAGATGCATACTGCAGCATGCCACTGACTTATGTGCTGGTGATTTCTGCCAGTGATCTCAACATGATGCAGGTAGCTCATCTGCATCTCTCAACTTAAGTGACTCTTCTACAGCACTGCTCATCCAGCCCATGCAAAGTGTTTAGACATGAGCACACATGAATGTATGTCCCCACATAACAGGGACTGTCACCTTCACTTTTCCCCAACTCCCTGCTGTTTAGAAGTTATATTAAGAAGAGGGTTTACTACAGTCAAGATGTTAGTATACAAACAATAAATACTTCATCAAGGTAATGCTCTTTCATTTCAGTGGTCTTGTGAAATGGAGATTATATACAAATAACTTCTAACTGACAAAATTTCTTTGCCATGTCTGTTTTTAAGGGTGGTTTTAACTTAGGAGTCTTTTTTTTTTTTTGTAACAAGCATAAAATTTAATCGCTATCTAGACTGATGCAGCACTGGTCAAACACATGCTGCTCTTTCACTCCCAGCTTCCACATAGTCAGGACATCAGATATCCTGTATCACAACAATTCAAGGTTCCCACTCTCAGGTCTGAAAGTACATCAAGGCTTAACATACTATTCTTGTTTTACTCTTTGATCTTTCAGTCTATTTTTTCTCCTACCAAACGCTCTTTGCCCACTCTTCAACTCTGAAATATTCCCTGCAGCCAAAGCAACACATTCAAAGTAAGGAACCACTTGCAAATTTACATTCACATTCTGTCCTACAGGAACCATCATCTTTTGCTAATCGCTTCTACATCCAACACTTTCCCCAGACAAGCTTTTAGCCACCTTGCTCTACAATCTCTTTCATGAATAATTTCTTTGTTTAAATTAGATTTCAGTGTCAAATGTTTTCCACCGAGCATCTTTTTATCTATTCAGTATGGTAGTTTGAAGAGCTTTAAAATGAAGCTACTGAAAAGTCAAATTAGAAAAGCAATGTGCACATTATATGTAACCCTGAGCAGCAGTTAAAAGGTGAGAACAGAGCTCAAGGTCACTAGCTATTTTGGGCTCAGATTACAACATAGCCAAGAGAATCTGGAACTTGGCGTATGCCTGAAATACACGTCCAAAACAGCTGTGCAAAGATTTAAGAGAGGGCACTGATGTCCTGTATCACACGAACAAATTAAAGCCAGCTCAGACACACCCATGGTTTGCAGCCACAGGTCATGCTTGCCCAGCAAGGCCCTTACCTCACTTGAATCCTCCTGCTGATTGATGACAGCCAGGGCATCCTCTGCCGCCTGGCGCTTGGCTTCGGCAACAGTGCGCTCCATCTTGGCCCTCTCCGAAGTGATCATGTCGTGAGCCTTCCGCTCGGCCTCCGACACTGCCTTCTGCAGCTCCGCCATCGCCTGGCGCTTCACTTCATTGACAGCTTCCTCTGCAAGGCAGGGAGAAACCCTCGTCAGCACAGGACATCTGGCACACAGCTTCGTGGCACTGATGTGGGAAGTGCATCACTATCGTTATTATTAGGTTGAGATTATTCTCAGTTGTAATGACGGTGTTCATTCTGAGTAGGACACGGAGAGGTTCCTCAAGAATCCTCAAGAAGCACTGAGGTGCTTCTCTACTTCCCCATCATTGAAGTCTCTCACACTAGTAATGATTCTTGCTATTTTGATTCTCAGTCAGTACTTCTTTATGTACCATCATTTCAGATCCCTGGTCTATTTTATATGCAATCTTTTTGAATGCTGGAAAATTAGTTTTGCAGCACAGCAGATATATGAATATATTTGACAATAATTATTATTAAAGACATATTAAAGATGGTTTTAAAAATGTATTTTTAACATCTGGGAATAAAGAGAGGATTTATGGTCTTTAATTAATTTTTTTCCCATATGTTAACAAATAAATACATGAAGTTAAAGAAACCCCAAGAGTTTATTTGAAAATTTAAAATCAGTGGTCTAATATATTTTCTTGGACATACTGTTTTATGAGGCAATAATTAACTTTGTTTATGAACATTCACTTGAACTCCTGATCTCTCCTTCAAATCTGTGTTTACTCTTGAAGACTTGACTTTCTGGCTCTTACAAGCTCTTGAGCACACCCTGCCCAGTTAGGCTTTGGAGCACAATTAACACTGAGCAGGGGCACCCTGCTTCATTAAACTCAAACCTTCATGATTCTCAGAAAACAACTATGGTAGTATGAGCCCTTTCTTGGGTATATACTAGTGTCACATCTTTTATTCCAGAAAACATGGATTGTCTCAAATTAGTTATTTGGCTTTTGATGCAGGAAGAGTGCAAAGATTTTACTAATGAACAGTCTTTTAATTGACAACTAAAACAAGTAATTTCTTTTTTTTTTTTTTAATTAACTGCTCTAATTAACAAGAAAACCATCCTCCTCCTGAATTAGTTTATCTAATTTTCATCTTTATTCAAAGCAAAATGACAATGATTAATTGAAAATTTAATAAGCGGTAATTATTAACTTGGCAAACCTAGTACCAATTAACACTCGATTAAAACTAATTATGACATGTTTCATTTAAGTGTTTGCACTTAATTGTTTCATGCACTTAAAACCCACCTTAATTAAATGTTCTGTTTAATTAAAACCATAGCTTTCTATTAAAAATGTTTTACTGTAGATTAAAATCTAAGTATGAGAACGGTGTTCTGTGTTTGAGTTTTAGTCCATGTATTTAGCCCATGTGCTTATGTGCACACACATACAGACATAACTCTTATGTACAGATACTCTCCTGAGTTATGTCTGATAGCTGTGCACATATTATTTAAAAAATAATGACTACATGAAGTCTCCATTTTCAGTTATTAAGCAACTAATAATAAAGACTTAACTTTAAGCCAAGTACTGACTAAAACTTAACTGAGTTCTGTTGAGGAGTATGTGTGCATGTTAAATGTGTGCATGTCTGCAAAAGATGTTTCAACTGAAGTTTTCAAGGGGGTGGGGAGGGATTTAGAGATAAAACTTATGCCTTTATTTTTATGAGACTGAAAATATGCCCTTATATTACCCTACCATAAATGTTGTTATGGGGAAAGCCTCAGGAGAGGAAAAAATCATACCCTTCAACCATACAGCCAAGGCTTAATTTACTTTGAATATTCAAGGTGAATTAAAATTCTATCTAAGTGGCAATACAGGACAATAATTTTTGCTTACAATCAAAGCTACAGCTAGTCTAATTGTATATGCAAATCAGGCAATTTATATTTAAATTATGCATTCCTATTCTAGTCCCACAGGCACATACAGATCAGCAAAGGGAATTGGTAGGACATTTGCAAGGTGCTTGAATATTTATTACCAACTGCAACCATTCACTGATCATGAGAAAAGAAATATACACAGGCAAACATACAGATGCGATTTTATTACCATTTTCAGAAAAATGAGGCAACTTAAATACAGGCGTTTCATGTCTATGAACTGCAGTTACTGACAAAGTGGATTTCTTTGACAAAATCTGTATTCTTGCTGTTATTTGCTACAAATAGAAATGATCTTTGCATGCCATGATGCACTTTGTTACATCATATAAATTTGGTTTTACAATTAGGTGTTTGCAGTGGTTAGAAATGCCAGTTTCCGATATTAAACAGAAGCAAAATACTCCAACATTTTTAGAGGGACTTCTAATTTTAGTTTTTCATCCCAGATAATCTACTTCTTTCCAGTCCAAATATAGAAATTGAAAATTATATTCTATCTTCTATATTGCATACTTTTTTTGCAATGCTTCAAAGAGCATGGAGATGCCTGATAGTGCTTAGGAGGCCATATGCCTGATTGATACTTTTTAAGTGGCTTAAACTATGGATTGGATTTTAATATTTCCATTAACTTTGATGACAGAATTTGTGTTGTGCTATACTAAGTGTGAAAATAAATAAGTTAAAATATCTCAGTGCGTTATGATTATTTCAATATATTACAAACTTATGAACACCTAAATAACCAGATGAAATTTTATATCACTGACTTCTTTCATAGCTTCTCAAACTAAATGTTTTCACTGCCTACTGATACTTTATAGACATAGAATGCAGGCTTCATAGTTTAAGATATGTTTGTGATACGTGACAGTGAAGGAGATTTTTATTTGCCTTGTCAATGCTGAGCTATGAAAACCAAAAATGATACCAGCACCCTTCCTTTCCCTGCACTACCAGGGAAAAGAAGAATGAATAGATTCCAGTATCAGAAAGCAAAAATGTGGAAGTTTTTAAAACCAAGTATCTAAGATGCATGTACCTGCATCTTCTGCCTTCCCAACAATGCTAAGTATTCTTGGCACAAATTCACTGTCACTTTAGGTATGCAACTGAAATATTTTTTGCCTTGAGCAGCACTAATACACGAGAGAAGCTCTAGAAAGCAAACAGCTTGTGTGGGATAGGCGTTACTCAGCATGGTCTGATGTCCTTGGAGCAGACTTAGGAGAGGTACTTATCATTCATCCAGAATGATGATTCACCAGCCAGCTCCTGGTCACCTCCCTCACATCATTGGCACATTTGTCCACATGATGAGAAAAGAAAGGTGGTGGGCAGGTGTGCAGTCTTTTGCCACCACAACATTTTGCATCATCTCACTCTCAGGCTGACCCTGCTAAGGGTGGCCATTGGCAGTTGGTGACAAAGAGTTACCTCAGTATCACATCCCAAAATGCATCATCTCTTTCTCAGGTCTACTCTGTACTATGTGCAGTATCCTTATTGTCTTTGTATGACAAAGGATGGTCATTTCACTCCTCTTTTGTAACTCCAGAACTTACAGCTGGACTGCCATGGACATCGGACCTGGTCATGTGACAGGGATGGTTGGAAGACAGTTTCTACATGACACAGAAGAAGCTATGGCAGCAGCCCACAATGGGCCTGCGACCCACTCTGTATTTAATAAGGGGAAGTATGTATTCCCAGAGAGCAAGTCATCCAACCTGTGATCTGACCGATCCTCATGACCTGTCTCCCTCCCTCTTGACTGCTGAGGAACACCAAGAACTTGTCTTGGACTCATCATCCCCATCCATAATTCAATGAGGTGAATCAGGGCACTGATGACTGCTTTCTAATGGTGTATGAAACTGAAATGGGCTTACATGGCTTCAAGTCAAGAGGTACATAATATGTCCTTGCTGCAGCAACCAAAAAACACATGCCTAACTTGGTATATTTCAAGAATTACACTGGAGTCTATCAATCTCCAAAAGTTTAAAGTGAATCCCATCTCCACATGCTTTAGAGTTTGCTTATTAACTGTTTTTATGCCACATTCTTTCAGGGCAATGGATCTAGCATTCCAAACAGACTTTCATATTTGATTCAGCTCTCTGCATATTGGTCTTTACAGACATTTGACACACCAAGGGATCCACACTGAGCCAACAGAAATGACCTGTGAAGGATTTGTAGTCTTCTTGACTGGCAGTTGCTGCCCAAACAGGAAACTATGGAGCATCTCAAATGGCATCAGAGGCCTATTCTCACAGAGCTGAACTGCACCTTTACTGCCTTGATCATGAAATTGTGGAGACCTCCAATTTCAGAGCACCCTCCTGAAAATGCAGGACCATGATTTATGAAAGCAGTATGCTCTCTGAGGTCTGGCTAGGCTTAGTAACAGATACAGGTGTGCATCCTGCAGAGTCACACTTCTTTTATTCTCCAATTCACAGGCATGCTTACTTGATTTAAACCCACATCAGCCTGAAAATAAGAGACCAAAGGAAAAACTTTGTTTCAAAGGAGCTGATGACATAAATGTTCACAAGATGACATGTCAAGCTCCTGTACACAACCATTTGTGAATACATGCAGTGTGAATGCACATCCAATTTCATAACTGAAGCAAAAAGCTTCAACTAAATTGTGTTAATTATGAAGAAATTTTTATCTTTTATTGTACTGAATCTATGAGTCATAAATAACCTGATGCCAGATGACATCAAACCCTAGATTTTGCAAGAGGAATAAAGTTTTTGAAATTCAACAGAAGAATGCCCCTCTTAGTGAGATTTCCGGGGATTGCATTTTTTTTTGTATTTTTCATTTAAAATGTTAACATAAATATGGCAATTTAAAAGTATTCTTCGGCACTGTGATACAAAGGCTACACTTGGACAAAACAAAGAACATGAATATTTTTCACAGAAAATGCAATAGTTCTAAAAACATTAACATATTGACGAATGTAGACTTTACACGATAAACCCACATTGCTCACAAAACACAACTTCTTGTCTCATACAACAAGATAACAGCATAACATTTTTACATGTATGCTGTGTATCTAGTTTAAAAAACACTGGAAAGTAGCAAGCATTTACAGGAGATTTGATCAGAAAGCATCAACACTGCTGCATATTTGCCATTTAATCATTAACTGCTGCTCAGACAGCTGCTGTAGACTTCATGGTTATACAGGTGTTCAAAAGCAGGGGGGCATGTTTGGGTATATATATAGCTCCTCAACTATCTTGATGAAGTTCAAGAGCTGCCTCCTGGCCCCTCTGAAAATAAGGAAGCTCTGATGTCAGTGTCAAAAGAGCAAAGATTTAGCTCCAGCACCAGAGTGGGAGCCTTGCCAGGAAACTCCTGTGCTCAGGCAGAGTTTCAAAGTGTTATGAAAACTTTGCACAACCACAACGTCTGCCCAGGGTGCTTTCCAGGCACAGGCAGATGCTGTCAATGCCCTGCAAACAGCCAGAGCAGCTGCAGAGATGTGAACTTGCTGACTTCATTGCAAACTCTGCAGGTTTATGAGCACAGTCTTCACTGGGGGCTGACAGGCACAAAATCTTTTTTAAATTAAGAATGGTTACTTTGCATAGTTGAAGTCTCTTTTTAAACAGGTGTACTTAGGTTTTTTCCCCTCCTTTGGGAATTCTAAACTTAACTAGGTAAGAACCCTGAAGCTTAAAATAACCCACCCACACTAACCTCTCTTTTTTTAAATTGCTAACAGACAAACTTTTAGCATATCATATTTCAGCCTGAAACCATTAAAAACCCTGAAAATAGGGGTCCGCATTGGAAGTACTGATATTCCCCTAACTATAGCAGCAGATGCTTTTATTATAAAATTATTTAATGTCCTGATCAGTTCCAGTTTAAGACTATTAAACACAATTTCTTCTTGTTACTAGTAAGCCCTTCCCCCGCCTCCCAATTCCTCACATCAGTGCATTAACAACTGCACACAGCTGTCAGAAGACTAAGCTGGTGTTTTTAAACAGCTCTTACCAGCTTTCTTCCAGATCTCCTCTGGCACGTATCCAGATGCAGGCCTGTGAAGGAATTCCCGATGAGATTCTGCAGGAGGAGGGGGTGAAGAGGGAAAGAGAAAGAGCATCATAAGCAATGCTTGCTTGTTGAGAACAAGGCTTAGAGAAAAATACCTTCTCTCTTTAATTATTGCTCAGACAGAGAAATCGCATGAAGTTTTTCTCTCCTCAAAACAAAACGGATGCCATGACTGGAGCTCATGAATGTCACATAGACCAGATCAATTCTTATGACTTGAATGTCTCATCTTAAGCCAAGTTGAGACATTCATTTTATTCTTATTTTTCAGTGTTTTGAGTCAACTCTGTATGACAGTATTCACACTTTCAAGGGAAGCTTTACGAGACAAACTGAGGGAGGGATGTGCTTTGTCCTCTGTCATTGTATTTATGAAAAGGAAAAAAAGAGGGACACAGTGCAGGTTTGGCACTTCTGCTCAGTGCAAAAGAAAGACTATTGTTGAGTGCAGATAAAAGTCAAGATGTCATTCCAGTGATCAAATAAGCTGTCCACAGAAAAGCAAAGGGGTGTTTCTCTAAGTTCAGAGCTATGCTTTGCTATATCTAAGCCCATGTTGGCAACTGTAGCTGCAAGAGTTTGAAAAACAGAACCTTTAACTTTAGGTTAAGCCCCTAAAGACACGCTGCCAAACAACCTCACTGGAGCTGAAGCTCGTAATTCACCCACATATTTCAATCAAATTTTGACAACTCTTACCCCTTCTCCTCTTTTTTTTTTCTTTTTAAAGGGTTTAACCTTTAGGCCTGGGCCTAAGAGTTCTGAAATCAGCAAGATCCCTTCCACAGGGACTTCAAAGACCTAAGATCAGACAATACAAAAAAATTCAGTTTGGCCTGAAATTTAGCATACAGATCCTCAGCAGATGAAATTGAAATTGCTCCTTTCAAATACAATTTAAAAACGGATTAATAATTATTCAAGTAATAGAGGACAAAATGAGAAAAAGACAACCAACCAAACACACAAAACTAAGTTCACTGCCACGATTACTATTGTCTGTGTGTCAGAACTGAGTTGTCTAAATAAAATAACTTGATTTGTTATGTTACAGACAGGTTTGAATGTTTTTAGAGATGCTGCTCAAAATCCAATACCTGTTGATGTCTGAGCTTGAAATATAACAAGAGCATACCTGACATTCTTTGAATACTAATTTTGACTAAATGCATTCATTTTTGTATCGCACAAGTTTTTATTCACTAACATGGTCAAAAGGCAGTATTTTTAGGAAAAAGGTTGAAACATCAGGTTTTGCAAACCATTATTACACCAGTATATGTATCCATGCAGTACTGTTTACATACAGTAAATGACACTTAATACTGCAGACAGCTAACAAAGGTGGAAATGACAAGGGCTTTTCAACAGAGAGTAGGGAATCTCAATCCCTGTGCATTGTTTCACAGACGTAGTTTCTAGCATGAGAATCTGCAGACACTGACTGGGAGTACATCTTCCCATCTGACAGGCAGCTGAGTGGATTACCTAGCCCTTCTGTTTGTCACTGAAGTATGGGACAACAATTTAAAATAGATTTTTGTCGACAGACTTTCACACTTCTCAAGCATAAAATAATAAGACTGTATATATGTGTGTGTATGTGCGTGTGCGTGTGCACATGTTGCAAAACAGCTATTTATATTAGTTTAATCAACTTGGTAGAGGATTTCAGACCAGATACCAAAAATGGGAAAATTCTCCGTATCGCTTGGCTTGCACAATTATGGAGATGATGAATAGCCTTGTGTGCAGTTTTCACCCCTTATTAAAGGCTTTTAGACTTACAGGCACAGTGCCAGTTCAGTTAGGGGGACAGAGCCAGCAGCAGAAAGTATTGTTTGAAGGCTCAAGAAAAATGAAGGCAAAAAATTAAACCACTCTTATTTGCTCTTCATGAAATACCTGCAGGAAAAGACCCAACCAGGTTCCAATGTGGCAAAAGAAGTGGTTTGTTGCATTCATGTCTCTACTTTGTATTGAGATTTCCTGTTATTTAAGGTACCATCCACTGCAAGCAAAGCATAACCTTAATGTAAATCTGTGGCTCTTAGTATCAGGGGGAAGGGAAAAAAAAAAAAAGAGAGAGATGTGGAACTGATTTTTTGGTACACATGACTTTCCAAAAATGGAATTCAATGACATAAATGACCAGATTGCCAGCTAATTGTTAAAATTTCCAAAACATAAACATCAATCAAGCTCTTATTCCAACCACAAATTATTTACATAAGGAATGAGATCCTCTGCAAGAAGACTTAAATCAAGAGCTTATGAGAAACTTTCCCATAGTGTGGAATGGTGCACAAAAAAGACAAGAAGCACTTATGAAGATAATAAAAACCATATTTTCCAAGGAAGAAAAATTTTAGTAACATGGCTATTGTTTAGTCAGTGGTGATGAGTCCATGAAAACAATCTTCTTTCTGAGGGTAAACTACAGGAAATGACCAGGGGATATAAATCTTACATATTAGTTTTTTTAAGGTAAGGTGTTCTTCAGCTTAAGAATCACAAAATTGCTCATTAAAACTGAAGCACAAAAGATCTTAACTTGGACATCTAGCAAACTCAAACCAAGATTAACACAATGGGGCGAAATCCCTAAAATACTAAACGTAAAAGCAACTACAAAAAACCATAATGAGGAAAACACATAATATTAAATAACTAACTGCAGCACCTAGAAGTCAAAGTAAATGCTGCCTGACAGGAAATGGAATGAAATCAGACAAAATTCCGAATAACCTGAAGTGACAAGGCAGATCATTCAGAAAAGGATATTGGAAAAGGCTTTACATGTCAGACATAATAAAAAAGGTTTTTTAATGATGACAATGCAACAACGTCATATGCAGAAAAACAGTATGTACACTACAGAATTTACTCAAAATTCATAGCAAGGCATAAAGCCTGTGTTGGTAATTAGTCCAGCTCCTACTGAACCAAATGAAAAAGACTAACAAGGAAAACAAAAAGCACATAAGTATGAGAATAATCTGTACTTGTCTGTAAGTGCTTAAATGAGGTAAAAATAAAAGAGAATTTTGATATCAAAAATCGTATGAAATTTTCTATTTTAATAAATAAACTTGTAAAATAGTCAGTTGCTGTAGTGGGACAGAGGAGAACACATGAAGAAACCACAAAAATTTGCATTGGTTTCAGCTCTCACATTCTACTGAACATTTTTGGTTGCTTTAAGATAAAGAGGAAAGGTGCTGAAAGTACTGAAAGAGAGACATCCAGGGATGTGGGGAGTTGTAAGAGCCGCCATAAATATGGATCTGCGAAGTGAAACTGAGATGAAAGGCTATAACCAAATAAATTATATGAATGCTCATGTGATAGTAAGGCTCAAACCGTAGAAGACAGAATAGAAAGACTTAGAAGGAAAAGATATCTTCAAAACTTTCAAAAAGCCTAATTCATATTTAGAAAGAAGGACAGAAGATAGGCTGGCAAAAGAAAAGCATTGAGGTTTTTATCACTGAACAGTGACATGTAAGTCTATAATACAAAGTATTAAGAACTGGAGAAGAACAGCTAATGATCTTTATAATTCACTGAATTTATGAAAACACTGGCAGGGACAACAATACCCTATATGCTGTACTGAATATTAAGTCTCAAAAATAATAAAAGCTACATATAAGCAGCCCTGAACAAATTAAATATATATGCCTTTTTATGTATTTATGTGGTTTCCATATTTCATATGCAAGTTCTAATTCATTCTATCCTATAATAAACGTAACACCATTAGTGGGACACAGAAAACAAACAAAAAAAATTCTCAGAGCAACAAATATAAAATATTCACTGCCTTGTTTGTAAGAGTCAAGTTCAAAAGTGTGCCAGTTCCACATAATGAAATATAGAGATACAGATCACAAGGTGGGTAATACTGAATGAGAGTACCTTGCAAACCTGGCTGGGGGGCAAATGTTTCCAGTATTTTCAAGTACATCTTTGCCCTTCTCTGGCCTTTAATACATTTCTGCGGCTATTACAACACCCCTTGAAATTGTGTTAAAAATATAGTTGTTGTGTTCTTAAGAAAAGAAAAACCACATAGATATTGCATTACTGAATCATCCTCAAGCAGAGGCCACGTCAGAACTGAGCATACAAACATGCAATGTTTCTACAGCTGGAGCCCTACCTAACAGCATGCAGTTCAGTAAGCCACAATCTAGCCCAAACCTCCCATGCAGCAAGTGGATTAAGAGCAATACTTAATGTCATCAGTGACCAGTATCACAGAGGCTTTACATTCTAGAATTACAAGTTATAAATGTTACTGTGGTATTCACAGCAACAGATTTACGGTTAGCTCATGTTGAGAATATCATACATATCACAGCAATGCTGATTATCTGCAAATGGCAAAGGAACAGGTTTATAATCACAGCATGAACAGACGTGTTGGCAGGAATGCTCTGGCTAACACTGAAAGCATGACAGTGAACAGCCTTAGTGAAAAATAAAAAGGGTCTGAAAGGGTTAACATTTAAAAATGTATTAAGAAATGGCTAACCTATGTGTTTTTGACAAATTCATACTCTTCTGAGAATCCTGGTTTCCTGAGGCAAATCCTGCAGGTATTCGCACTCTTCAGTTGAAGATTTCAAACTCTATTTTGTAAGATTTCCATTCAGATAAATTCAACAGACACAAAATATCAACACTGCTGCAGACCTTCTGATGTGTGCCTGCTCCACTTATCTAGAGCCACAGCTGCACTCAGTATGGTTATAGATCTTGTTTATAACCCACGATGCTGAAGAACCCTCATCTTTAATTTATCCCACTGTGTGTATTTCAGTATACAGTGTCTGATATGTGTAATTATTCACTATTAGGATGAAAGTTGAAGTCCTGCTGCAGTATGTAGGACTGAAATTCTTCAGCAGAAATGGAGGAGTTGGATGATATATTATTCACTTCATAGACCATCATAGTTAATCAAGTGAATATATATAAAGTCTGAGTCGTTTTTAGACTTTCATAAACATGTATTATTCAGACTGAAAAGAATAGACCCATCTTACCTTCAGCACACTCTTGGAGAATAATGGGAGCATGTAACCTGTTGTAGCTGGCTAATGTGTGTATTGGATTACATTGCATTAAAATGAATGATCAAGCATTTCATTTAATTTCTTAATTAAAAATATCAACAGAAAATATTGATCAGATATTGCCATGCTCAACATGATTTACAGGGATGTCAAATTAAAAGAAGCACAAAAATTTTTGGCAGGAAAAAGGGTCTACTGGTTCAAAATGACAACCAGAATTTTCTTCAAGTACTTTTGAACTCAAACTATCCATGCTACATTTCACCTCAGAGATTTTCAGCAAGAGCTATCCATGCAGACTGTGGTATAATGTCTGAAGTGAGAACTTATCACTTCAGTGATGATATTTGAATTGAAAAGAAAAAGAAACAAAGGCATAGATAATGTAGCCACACAGTCCACTTTTTTTTCTCCCTTGCTAGTGGAGATGACAAGATGGCTTTAAAGGGTGGATTACCTTGTTAAAAAAAAAAAAAAAAANAGGTACAAAGGGGAATCACTGACATTTAGAATCTCTGTAGCAAAGCCCCCAATATTTACATGTTGTGGTACTTTAATTAAAATATTTAAGGAATTTTGCAATCCCTTTTTCTCACTTCAAAACTAAAATAAAAAGCCCTAAAGCATCTCAAGGCTTACAGACATTGCTTTAGCTTTATTATATTTCTGAATGTTAGGGGTTTTCATTTTGTTAACTAGATTACCACCAGATTTGAGGAAATAAAAGGATTACACCTTTCCATAGACTCCAAAGTAAGTACTTTTTCCCTGTCATGTCAGACATAAAAACAATTCTTACCAATATTTATGATTGACATGGATGCAACATCACTGAAGCGATCCAGGTTTCATGTTTGTGATTCTCAGAAGTATTTTTTCAACCAAATAACCAGAATGGACATGTTAAAATTGAATGGACACACTCCAGCCAGTTCATTTGTACCCTCAGACTTGTAGAGCTGACTGGTGTGTCCAATGCCAAAGGCTGTGCTGTATAATTATCTTTTAAGCCAGAAGACTTTGCTGTTTCCAAGAATTCATCTTGACAAATACACAAACGAACTGCTAATATAGAGATCTATCAGTATGCTTGATTTTATCTTTTGTACCTGTTGCTGTGGTTATAACTATTTTTCTTGGATTGTAATATTATCTATAAAGTTTTGATGAATGTCATGAGTTCCAGTTTCCTTGGGGATATATAAACACTCAAGTTACCTTCCTTTTTTTTTACCTACTAACTGAACAAGCACCATGGCCTCTTTTTGCATCACAGTTTTACTAGAGAAAAGTGAGGCACTGCTTTTGATCTACTCACAAGAGTTCCTCCTGAAGCTGCAGATGTGATTGATGTTTCAGATGACATATTTATTAGTCTTTCTTTACATTACATTTAGCACTGTTCATACAAGCCATTACCTGAATACCTTCTGAGAAGGGCTTCTCTAGAGACTAGACTTGTTAGTGAACTTGGGAATAGCATTTCCATAACCCTTCCTTCCACTGATTGGAGCACATTTATAGAGCTATTGACTCAGGTAATTTGACACACACAATATATTTCTTGGTTTGTTATCAAGAGGCAGTAAATATTACAGTAATAACTCTAGAGATTTACCAAGAAAATTATGGAGATGGGATTAGATTTTTTGACTTTTCTATTTGCAATTAAATAATTTTTTGACTTAGTAATTATTTTTAAAGGCAAAAGGAAAACACAGTAAAAATACAATATCATTGCAAAATAACATATATATGCAATCCAACTAATGAACATGGTTTATGACGATTTTGAGTAGATGGCATTGGATACAATTTATTTTTTATAAGACAATATTAGACAAGCAAGCATAGTCTCCTGTTGTCTTCAAAAGAGCAAGAGCAATAAAAAGGCATCACCAAGATGTTTCTTTACCATATCTGCCATGAAAGTGAGGAGATGGGGTAGAAGACGGCCAACATACTAATAACTTACAGAAAGCCCTCAAAGTAAAAGCTTGTTTTTATAGAGCAGAGTCCTCTTAGAGTAGTTGGGTGAGGTACCTGCAGACTGTGAAGGTCTGCAGGGGTGAGAGCCCAGCTGCTTGGTCCTTGTAAGCCAGAAGCAGCCCACTTAGCTCAAGCTCTGCAGCTTGAGCCAAGGTGCACAGCTTCATGGAACTACACAACAAACAGTACCCAGACTACCTCAGACACACCTGCACAAGCTGCAGTGATGGACACAGACCTAGGAGGATCATCAGTGCATGGCTGTGAGTACCCCAAATCTTGTTCCTTTCTTAAACAGAAACCAAGTACGGACAAGAAGTGCCTATATGTTTACAACATCCTTCATTTCCTTAGAAAGACCACTTCCAAGTTAAGTCATTTGATCTGAGAAGGTGAAAGCCCTCTCTTTCAAAGCATAAACAATCCAGGAGCACCTACAGATTTTCTTAAACAATCAGAAAAGAGAGGGGGTCAGCAGGGACAGAGAATCAGTGCACATCTCACTGCTCTACTGTCCCTACACAACAGTCTGTCCTCCCCCACCACCACCCTCAGACTTTGCTGAATGGAAAACTAATTACCAAGCATCGCCCAAAAAAACCTCAAGCCATTCCACCCAGAAACACCACTGTTAGGGTGTAAGAGTTATACTTAATTCAGTAGTCAGCAGAGTAATCATCACTATAACAGAAGAATCAGAAGAAAACGTAAATGTCATCTATCACTTAATTGAGCTCAAAGAGAATCCGTACACGATTTTCAATGAGGATACTGTACCTAATGAAACTGGATCTGGATTCACTGGACTCTGCTGTCTGGAATGACTACTGCTGCTGTTACTGCCTTTTTTTAAATCCTCCGCATCACTGTACCGCCGTATCCAGTAATTCAGCTCCTCACGGTCTGCTTCTTGACATCGCCGTAGGACAGTGAGAGATCGCCTAGTTTTTTCCACCATGTCCATTATACAGTTCAACAACTATTCACAGCAGTGGATGGAGCACAGAAACAAAGAAGAACATTTTATTCACAGAGTGACATAATAAAGAAAACGTTAATGTACTGAGTGCGTGGGTTTTAATAATGAAGAAGGCCCTCTCTGTTAAACTCAACTATAGCTGAAAAATTCTAGACTTGTTTTAAGAATGACAATCCCTTCCTTTTTAACAGGTGATCCCAAACTGTACAGATAGGGACTTACAGGAGAAAGAGCAAAGATGGAGAAAACAACTGAACAGGCTGTAGTCCTCCCACTAGTATTACATGGCACCACAGACGACACAAGATGTGGTCCAGAACTGATGCCCACAAATTTTACAAGAGCTAATAAATTCAGGAACAAATCCAAGCCCCAGATCCAGTGTTTATACACAAAGTCCATTCCTCTTTTGGCAGACTGTAATAATTAGGACATTGCAGGAGACACTTATCAGCAAGACCTGGTATGAACTATCTAATGCAGAACATCAAGCCCTCTAATTTAATCAGTAAAGCTTCCAAAACTTGTCCTAGAATTCAGATATGTTTTAAAAGAATTTTTTTTAATTCCTATCTAAGAAGGGCTCCTTTCAGACAATTATACATAAAAGTATATTTAGCCCTTACATGGTCAAGATGTTTCCACTCTTCTGCCCATTCTCTGTCTGTTAGCCTGTGATCAATCATTTCTTCTTGACGTGTGCCATGCAACCCTGCCAAAGAAGAGCAAATCATGTTTACAATGTTGGGAGTCCTCTACGGGGGAAAAAAAAAAAAGCAGAACAAAAAAGAGCCTATAGACAAAAACATCATACATTACCTGTTGTAGTATCAGGAATGCCACCACAACAAAAAAAAAGGCTTCTTAAAAACTTTGCTCTAAATTCTCTTTAGTACTTTTTTCCCACGCAAGATTCTACTGTCTTCAATTCTGTAAGTTCTATAGGTTACAAGATGACCTTTCAAAAATGGACATAACTCTTTCTGACTACATACAATTATCATATACATAAATATAAAATAATCCAATATATAATTTTTTATTTACACTACTTGAAGTCAGCAAGGAAATTATTTGGTAACTCAGTGCTTTAAATACTAGCTGTACTTTAGAGAGTTGAAAAAATATTAGTATAAACTCAGTGTTATTTCACTAAATACAGTAATTACTACCATGTCAACAGAGTGTCATTAAGGGTTCATTCCTTCACAGATGTTTAAACAACATGTGGTTAAAATGTAGCACATATATCAGAGCAGCTGACAACACGATACAACCAAGCCAGTATTTATTATCAACACTCAAGGGGAACCAACACTTGTTCTTTGTTTAGCCTCCTCTATACAGATGCTGAATACTTGTAAGTGTTCCTCTTTCACTGAAGATGTGTTTAAAACAAGGAAGAACAGCAAGTGCAGATGTGAAGCAAAATCCAAGAGCATCAGACATCCCATTAAACCAAACTGTGCTGCACAGGGTGTGGCTGGTGCTTCTGCTGTTCACATCCTCTGCAGATATCCCCACACTCTGGAGATGTCACACCAAAACACTTCACTGAAAGACAGCAACTTTCTTCTGCTCTAAGCTGAAATCAAGCTATATTGATGTTGCTATCATCACAAATCTGGCATTAGAAGAAAAATAAAAGGCTCTACTTATCCTTGCCTGCCGTACACCTGAGTATCCACATCACCTATGCAGCTTTGAAAATACAAGTTCCTCCCCCTTCTGACCCTCTTACTTAGAAACATAATTCAATCCACTTTTACAAATACAGATCTGAAATCAGGCCATTAGAAGCAGCTGGATGGACAAATAGCGATAAAGGCTATATCTGAACAGGTTCTATTCACAAAACAGCTACAAGGGAAACAGAAACCTAAAAAAACAATGCAGAAAATCAACGTGCCTTACCCATAGGTCTGTTTCTGTCCCTGAGGTCCCTGTGATTGGGGTGTCTGTATGAGTCCCTGTAGTGGTGGGCAATGGCCATATCATCCAAACGATAATGCTGAGGTGGAGGTGGGGTGGGATGAGGCAGACCATTGGGCTGATAAGATAAGCCATTATTTGGACTGTACCGCTGGCCTGGGCTAATAGTGCAGGGCCGCTTGCTTGGATGCTCTGAGTGCAAAGGCTCTCTGTCAAAGCCATTTTCTTTGGTTCTGAAAAACAAAGCAAACAACTTTAATTCACTTAGTGAACAGAGCCTGGGAACACCCACCCCCACCTACATACAGAGCTTCAGGAACTAAAGTTTGTTCTTTCACTTTGCTCCAAGTGTGTGGTGTTGCAGAACATTTCATAACACTGCTGATTCGAAACATGCAAAGGACTCATTCACCTTGTCTAACCATCCCTGTAACGTGAGAAGTACCAGCAGGGTGAACCTTCTGACAGAGTCACTTCACGAGGGACTGGAAAGCAAGCAGCCTTCGCTGAAATCACCAGCTGATGGGGTGGACACACATGCAGTTGTAGAGATGAAACAATCAACTGATACACGAAGCTAGAGACCAAGAAAGTCCTATTCTCTGTAGTGCTATAGCTCACAGTGATTAGGAGAAATCTGCAGTTCAAGTAATGTTTTTTTTCCAAGAGGATACCAGACAGTCTAGCAGTGCATGTCAGCGTGCTGAAGTTCAGCATGCCATGAACTCCCATCAAGATCAGTGTGACACTGAGACTTTGGGGAAGGAATACTCTAGATGATGAGAAATGCATCCTTCAGAGATTTTTGCACCATCTGGACTGTTCCGGTCAAAGGTGCTGTGACTATCATTAATTTTGCAGGAAGATGTGGTTAGACTCAAGTCCTCAGTAATGTTCAGAATTTCCCACTCCATTACTCTTAGACAGGGGTGTTATGCTCAGGCAACTTGGATGAGCTACTAAGGAGAAGGATGAGGTTTTTTATGTTCTAGCTACTCTTTAATAAGTTCATAATCAGCTGTTTTCAAAGAAGTCTCTACTTGACACCTATGCTTGAGAACCTTGAACTCACAATGAGCTAATTATTATTTAAAATTTTAAAAAAATAAAAAGAAGAAAAGACTAGTTACTTCAAAGGGTTCACATCCGTTTTGTGCAAGTTTCCTTTCACTGAAATATGGGAGTTTTTTACCACGTGAATAAAGAAAACCTACAAAATCTTAGCTTTGATCAGAAAGTTTATTGGATATAAATATTGCAAACTGAGGTTTCAGTCCCCCCTCCAAACACCTTTATTAAACTGCTGATATATTCCAGCTTTTTTAAAAAAGAACTTTATCTTCTAGAAGAAATGGATGGCATAATGTATCGTTCCTAGTAATAACACAATTTTTTGACACTTTGAGACAAAGGTAAATTTGAGCTAATTTTCTTGTTTGCCTCTTGTTAAAACCAATTGCCCTAGAACAAACCTTCCCCCAGAAAGCAATCAACCACCCTAGAGAGACTGTGGGGAAATAGTCATTGTTGCCCCTCAACAGGTTCCCATTTACTGCCATTGAGAGGAAGGATGAAACCAAATCATTGCCAATATTTTCTGAGAGAGAGCATCAAACTAAGATATTGTAACTAGCAGCAGGAAATTAAAAGATGGGCTTCACTCTTTTCAGAAGGAGTTTCTCAGAGAAAGAAGCAATTTCTCAGAGACCTCACCAAAATTACTAATGCCAGAGAAGCTGCAGATATATATATTTTATTAAACAGTAACTTGGCAAAAAGGGGACAATCTTTCACCAACACAGTAGGACATCTATTCTAATTTTGGGCAGATATAAAAGACATACTTTGCTAAAGTGGAGCATGTACCTTGTTCCAAAAGAAATGCAGCATGGCTGTGAGAACTCCTAACCAAGAAAACCTGAGGTGAATAATTTTTTATTACCTTTGGCATGATGTAACTGCTTGCAATAACACTCAATAGGTGGTGATGTTTCTGACAGCTCTTCAAGAGAAGTTTTGTATTTAGTTGCTGGTGTGTGTTTTCTTTGCACATATTTACACAAACTCAATGTGCCAATCTTCCAGTGTCAAAATACTACTTTACAAAAAGAAAGGGACTTTCCTATCTGTACAAGACAAGCTATTAATTTGTCTAAGTCCTTTAGTACTACAGTTAGAATGTTCTCTAACTTAGATGGGTAAAAGTCAGAAACAGCAAACAATTAAATAACTCATTGACTTTTGATCACTAGTAGGAAAAGTAAAGGCAGAAAACTGGAACAAGTGGGAATCCAGTTCTTTTCTGCACTACAGCTTGATGTTACAATCTTATATTTTCATACAAATGTATATATTTGCACCTTAATATACAGGTATTTCTCTGTTTAATAAGAACACTTGTACCTTATTACCTTAACTGGAATGCACTGCTTTAGCTTGGAAAACACACCAGCATATCCACTGAACTCTGACTAACATAGAAACTAACATGACCATTGAAAACACATTTACTGAAATTAAAATAATGTTT
This sequence comes from Vireo altiloquus, assembly GCA_013396875.1. Classification (NCBI taxonomy): domain Eukaryota; kingdom Metazoa; phylum Chordata; class Aves; order Passeriformes; family Vireonidae; genus Vireo; species Vireo altiloquus. Next base: position 285,989 of record VZRF01002277.1, read on the forward strand.
TTGCTATTATGCTGGGTAACGGCTGCCATGTCTTTTCTGGGTGTTAGAATTTAATTCTACAATTTGTTGTTATATTTTCTGCACTGACCAAATAAACAGCTTAGCAGAATACCAGAATGAGACTGTACATAAACTCATTTTATGTTTCTGACCATAAAAAAAATATATAAAAAGGTAACAGCTTAGAAAACCTCATCAGAACAGAAATCACAGCCAAATTTACTATAACTGAATATACTGACTATAGTGATAAAAGATAAGGTACTTAAGAGTGCCTTAATTCAGACATCCTGAATTCAACCTACTAGTCTGCTTCTCAACCCAGTCCTACTCATTCGTTTAGGTCCCATCCCCTCGGGGTAACATTTCCCCAGGTCCCTGAGGAAGCACTCCTGTTTCCCAGTAACTGGCAGATCCATGTGAATGGCAGTGTCAAATGTAACATCGCCACAATTTTAATCTGTTTTCATCTGATTTTGCAAAGTAACCTCAAGCTGTAGAGTGGAAATAACAGTGAATATGTAGGAAACATAACTGACACTTTTTTTTCTTGCTCCTCTTGGCCACATTTTCCTTGATGTGCCTATAAATCAACACCGTTGTTTGGAAAATTGGCAATATGATAAAGACTGAGTCTTCAGCTATAAGCATATAAGGGGTCATTTTACTTGAAGCCATAATTTATTCAAATTAAAGACAGAAGAATAGACACTACTTTTTAGCCTGTACCCATTTAATAGAATTTATGTTGTTTGTAGCTTGTAATTTCAGTTTTAAATTATTGCAATTTATGGTTAATTTCCTGGGTAGAAAATCTGACCATGCAAAACTGCCTTGGCTAGAAAATTAGGTTTCACCTGATCAAGAGTACTACACCAATTTCAAAGAACACTACAGTCAGCTTACAAGACTGAGACAAAGCTGTTCATCTACTATTTGTGTAAGATGCTATGATTTAAACTGACTTCCACCAATAAAGGTTTGATGAACCAAACAAATGATAATGCTTTGCTGAAATAAAGTAGCTGTTTGTAATACTGTGTTATGGAAAAGATTACTACTGCCTTGCTAACAGTTCATATTACAGTAATTCTTTTAAAATTCCTCATAATTACACATGGCATACAAGGAGCACAGCTGTAAGAGCTGTGAGCATCCTTTGCCTTACTGAGATACTGAGGAGTCTCTTCAAATAAGATTATCTAACAGTATTATCAAAGTTGATCTCTGTGCCCAGGTACCTTCAATGTGTATTTATTGTCATGGATTCCAAGTGTACTGCAATCACTTTCTAAAGTCACAATACAACCATGGCCACTTTTGTTTTCTTCTCACTCAAAATAATGCTATTCTAACAGAATTTTTTGCTATCCTATATCCACTTTGTAGGCAGCTGTCATAAATGTAGAGTCACTATTTGACATGCTCACTCACCAGCCCTTTCCAGCAAGCTCAAAGGATGAGTAATTAGCACAAAGTTTTTTGTGGTGAATATATTTAAAATCATGTAATTTATAATTAAGCATTCATTCACCAAAATAAAAACTTACTGTGGTCCAAGTTGCTTTGCTTTACTACAGTAGAATGTAAACTCCAAAACTTGTAAACAAAATACAGTGAACACTTTGTTCATGACATGTCATGAACAAATTACCAAAATGTGTTGTCTCCTCAGGTGTCAGTTTTCCTCTCTTGCAGTGACTGATGGTTCCCAGTGTTATTACAGAAACAGATTGATCTTTTTAATGAGCTAGTTTAATAGACTCCAAAATCTCACCGTGGCTGCTCATCCGTGTCAGACCATATGCACCAAGAAAACATTCAGTAAAACACAAAGCTCGGCTGTCAGATTGCTCTATAAAACCTCACATGCAGTAGACTTAGATATGCAGATAAATAACCAGAATTGGAAAATGGATATGCAAAAAAGGTTCTGAAATTATAAGCAGAAAAAATTACTGTATGTGGATTTTCTTTAACAAAAAATCATGAGGCAGCTGTGGTTACATGTAACACATATTCCACTTTCTTTACCTAATTCTCTACTGTACTCTGCCTCTACCAGAATCAATGGTGTGCAGTTACCCACACCCAAATGAAAACTATACACGTGTATGTATAGATATAACACACACATTATATACAATGTATGCACATGTGTATATATATATATATTTCATATACCTTGGGAAGTGAAAAAGATACCACAGATTACTTCAGTAAGACACACATCTTCAATCAAAATTCTTCAACTGCATTTAATTCTCCTGGAAAGATGTGGCCTTTGAGCATTTTTTTTCATTTACTAGCCCATGGAGTAAACCTTCTCTTAAAGTATGTCTGACATCCTCTGCTGAATTTTTAGTCGTATATTTGAAAATTACTTATATATCTAAACAAAAGGTATATATATTTCCAGCTGTTTCCTCATGCTCCTCTGCAAACAATTAAAATAATTAATAGTGTAATGACTATAAAGACAGACAAGAATTTGGTTTCAATACTCACTCAGTCTAGGCATGTTCTGCCTCTGAGGGCAGTTTTTTGTGGTTGATTTACTTACGTTATCCAAATTAAAAGGTATGCAGACTCCAATTCAGTAAATTTAAGAATCTTTCCAAAAGCATCTTGTTCTTTTTACTAAATCTGTTGTACAAATGTTCTTGAGCGCACAAGACAACTCCATTGAACTTGGCTCAGCCAACACTGCCACATATTTTTTCTGTATAGCTTTCATTATAGTCATAGGCAATGGAGAAGTAGATGTGACTAACCAGTGACAGGGTTGCTTGACACTGAACAAAACCAACTTATTCTTTAAGCTCAAGGCACCATTCCAATGGGCGCACTGGGCGATCTCCTTTCACATGAGCATTTTGCATTACAGCAAATAGCAAGAGAGTCAAAAAGAAAGGATGGGTTTTTCTGAAACACCACTTCCCCATAACTAAGGAGCTGAATTTCAGGCTGCAGTTGACAGAAGTTGCCACACCTTGGAACGTGCAGGCCAGTGGGACACCCCACACTACACCCTCCCTGGACCCTGCGAATTCAAACACAGGCTCTTACCTGCAACACTGGAAGTTAAACTGTCTACCTGTCACCTCAAGAGCTGCATTACTACTTGTGGAGGCACTGAAGGCTCCCCAAGTTGTTCACAGCCTAAGAGAGACTTCAGTTGTGAAGCCAAAGGCACTTGACTTCGCAAGTACAGACTTAGGAATTTCAAGAGCACCTATCTATTTTAACTAAAAGGAAATGCTCAGAACAAAATTCATAAACCAGACCAAATCTCTCTAGGTCTGGGCCTCAGTTTTAATTAAAAGATGAAGGCTGACTTTTCCAATAGTCTCCTGACCTGCTGGTCCCTTTATGAGCTAATCTTATGTCCTTTTTGTCATAAAACCAATACAGGATTTTTCAACTACAAAGTTCTTGTCCTGGTCTCTACCTATGTCACCCATCTTCTCCCTCACAAGCAGAACTGAAGATAACACAGGTGAGACCATACTTACTACAAAATAACTGAAATTCAACACTGTCAAACAGGGTCTCAAAGAGAGGGAGCATTATTTCAAATGCTAAGGATGAAAAGCAAAGGAAATACTTTATTTTGCATTTTTCCTTTGTAGTCTTACAGGAGATGTGAGATACTGCTCTCTACTAACAGGAAAAAAAATGAGTTATGGCTGCCAGGAAGACACATCTCTCTTCTCTGTATTCTGTCAAGCAATACCTCACTGTCTTATGGGATAATTTCATGTGTGTTTCATTTTCCTTGTAGGAAAAATGTGTCTGCTATTGATGCTGGAGTACAGCATGCTGACATTTAAGTTATTCACAAGATATTAAGATATATATAAGTCTACAAAGACTGAGGATATACAGAACTGCCCCAAGGTTCTAATTTCAGCTTTGGAAAAATTATTTCATTGCACATAGTAAGAGAATACATGTAAAACATCCAAAAATTAATCATCTTTCTGAGGTGTAGAAACATGCTTGTGTTAATCTCAATAGCTGCTTCAGTTTGGTCAAGTTGTCTGTAAAATCTGATGAAAAGAGGGTAGCTACACATAAAAGAGCTTTTCTGCTTAATTTTCTCGTCCATCCATAGTGATTTTTCTGAAACACAATCTTAGGCAAACTAACTTCAAATACTTTCACATCTTTTTCTATCTAATGGCTATGTGACTTTAAATTTTACTGTTCATTTCTGGCTACAAGAAGCCTAAAGTTTTACTGTGAGCTTTCAGACTTTGTTTTCTCTTTATTTCTGGCCATTCAAGCCTGTTTCAACACAAAAATGTCACCTGTACAAAGTTATGAGGCTTCTTGACTTTGCAAATCTTTATCTTTTTCATTTAAAGGATAACTAGGACAGTTGCATACCTCAGGCATACAGGTAGTGGTATTTGGCAGAACAGCATAATAAAAGTTTTGCACACACCCGTGGCAAACAAATCAATAAAAAATACAATACTTAAGTCTCCCAAAGGTAAAATATAACTGCCAGTTGAATTTGTAACATTAGCATAGGAAGACAGTTAAAAGTAAATAATCACTGATGCCTTAAATGGCTGCCTGGAAACAGAGACTAGACAGGAATAAGGGAATAAAGGAGGTATTTATTTGAAAGGCCTTCAGAGGTACACTCTGGGGTCCAGAGGGTCCTGCCTCAGGGGATCCCAAGATGGATGACAGGTCACAAGTTCTTCACAGTTTTATAAGTTTGGTCCATTTGCATATCAGCATAAATTCACCAATTAAAACTTTAGCTAATGATGTATTTTCCCCAAGCTTTCCCCCCTCCCCAAGATGATGGTTTATACTTTTTGAGCCTAGGACGGTCTGGGTGTCCTTGGAGAGCAAGCTGGAGAAGCTTTGTTTATGTCTATCTTAGCATAAGAGAGTGGCAGCTAACGAGCTACAAGGAAATTCAGAGTTACACTAGCAGTACAGGACTTGAAAAAATGTAAAAGTTAAAACCTAAGGCATCACCACAAGAGTAATTTCCTTGTAACACTAAACAAAGAACTTTATTCCAAAAAAATAAAAACTGTTATACCCCTAAAGCTACTGTACTTCACACACATGCAATTGCTTGCCCCATTTCTGTATGGACTCTTCTCAGCTCAACAAAACAGATTTCAGTGAACATTTCTCCTCTTTGAAAGAAATATCCTTATGGATATTCCATGTGCGGATACGGAAATATGGCACAGCAGAAGGAGTCAAAGCCCCGACTCTGCTCTGGGGTTTGCCTTGTACTTCCCAATATAAATGTCTAGCGACTCTCCTCACATTTAATACTGAGTTGAACAAAATGTCAAATGCAAAGGACTTGCACATGGAGCTGGCATGATCTTCTGCTTGTCACTCCATGACAGAAATACTGTGCATGAAACACTACAGTACTGGCTGACCATTACTTCTATGTGGATATGACTACACCGCGTCCTCAGGTGACTGAATCAGTGTGTGCATATATTATATTTATATAGACAGGAATTTGTGCATGTACGTGGCTCTCTCCCTATATATATCTGTAAGTATGTATATGTAGACATTCATAAGCAGGGCCTGTTATGAAAGGGCATGGGATAATGATTTTAAGTTAATAAGAGAGTAGATTTAGACTAGGTATAAGGGAAGAAGTTTTTAATAAGGAAGATGGTGAAACACTGGCACAGGTTGCCCAGACAGGTGGTAGATGCCCCACCTCTGAAAACATTCTCGGTCAGGCTGGAGCTGAAGGCAGGACAGGACCCTGCACCCAGGGAACACCATCCAAGTATCCCCTCAGCACCCACCCACACGTTCCCTGCCGTGCTGGTGGAACTCAGCACCTTGGGCCCACGGACACTCTGGGCAGGGTATGAAAGGCACAGGCGGTGGTGCTCACCTGTCTGGAGTTCGCCTCTTCCCGTTTTCGTTCACATCGAGAAGCAGCTCTGAGGAGTCAACAGGTGAGGTGGTGCTGGCATCCAGAAGCAGCTGTTCGTGCTGGGCGAGGTACTGGGCTGGGTTCTGCTTGGCTAGCCTTGCACAGTGCAGCAGCTCCCGCTGCAGCAGGGGCAGATTGGCCTGCAAGAGTGTAGCACGCGTTAAGAGGGCAGCTTGCAAGCAGTTTCAACAGAGATGAAGAAGAAAAATCAGAAATCAGAAGGAAGCCTGCTCCAAGTTGAAACTGTTGCCATCATTCCCAGCTAGGTTTGTTGAGGTTAGCTGCCTGAAAGCAGGCAGCATCCAAAGTAGCTATAGCTGTACTAAATATGTGTGGAAGGATGGGAGGTTACTGAAAATGTAAAAGAAAACTGTAAATGCTGTCAGAAAACCAGGTCTGAATGCCACCTCTTTAGAGAGGAAAAAAGTACTTGGCTGATTTTTTCTGCTTTCTTACTATCTAAAACCTGATCTCCTATGGAGCAGCTGTTTTCAACAAGTGACAATCCTTCAATATTTGTTTCCCATTCAGACTGCAGTTAGGCTTGGAAATTGTCTAAAACCAGGGGATCTGCAACTCTGTAAGCTGCCTCAGTCACCATCCTTTGAGGGCCTTGGGGAGAACAGGATTGAGAATAGGATTGCCCTCAGCTTTCCCATTATACTTGTAGTTACACATTAAGATAGAGATTACAACAAAATCTCATGGTCCACAGCTTCAGTTAATCACCCGGAGGGCTACAATCCTCCTCCTAGCCAGATGTAGCTTGAAGGATTTCTAACTGTTCTTTCATGGCCCCACTGGGACTTGGGTCATGGCCTGGAGATTACCAGGAGTCAGACAAAGAGAACTGAAAATGCTCATTGATCCCTGGGCAGCACATTTTGCCCATCTACTGGGGTCAGAGTTAGTCATACTTTTTGCCAGAAGAGGTGGAACTGTATTTTCTGTCCTTTCCCTCTGCAGAGAGAGTTACACATCTTGGGAAACATCTTCCTTTCTTTGCAGCACATGCCAACATTGATACTTAGAAAGGCCACTCATTTTTTACCTAATTATTTTTTGTACCAGTAAGTGATATGCCTTGACCTCTCTTGTTCCATGACTACTGCACAATAATTTTTGACCTCAGAATTTTCAGCTATTGGATCAAATTTCATAACCGTTACATCTTATCTTTCTTAACTAAAGATAAGACAAAACTAAAGATAAGACAAAGAACTTCAGTAGCTTCCTTTGCTTTTGAAATAAGCCCCACTTAAAAAAACCTCAAACAAATAAAACAAAAAAAACCCCTTTATTTTTTAAACAGGAAAATAATTTTGAAGTTAAAAAAGTTCTGAAAGTAATGTGCATGGAACCAAACAAAAAGCAGATGTTCTGAGAGGTTTTGAGCCCAGGATTCTGGTAAATTACTTTGTTAGCATTATAACAATGGCAAATGCTCCAGCACCTGTTGCTGTACCATAAGAGCAGAACCACTGCGTCACAAAAAATGCCAGAATAGAGTCACTATATTTGAAACTTATAAAAGTGGAGAAAAAAACTAGAAATTACTATCAGCTATGCATTTTAGGATGAAAAGACAGTTGGTTGTGGAATATGGAAGTCTTTTCAGACCTACCCAGAACAGAAATATTTTGTGAAAGAATCAAATATCTATTTGTTTTGGTTATTAGAAAGACAGAGACTAACTGACTGTGTTGTGAGAAGGGTTTTTCACTTGTTTTAATTACACTGTTTCTTTAAGAAGGTCACACAGAATACAAGCCAAGACACCCAACTACTTGAACCGCCTTGCATGGCAGAAAATGGCTGGAGAAGTTCACACATATTTACAAATAAATATTGGGAAGAAATAAAAGAATCGGATCTACTATTTGAATAGTGGTACATACTTATTAGGTGTATCATTGCATCTCTGCAGGTCTGAGGTAGAAATGTGAAGGCCCTACTTAGGAAGTGAGTAATGAAGGAAGAAACAACACATTTGTGGTCCTTATCCACTATCACAAACAAAAAAGGACCTTTTCAATACATAGATACTCCTAGAGACAACTAAATTTTGAACTGTTCAGCAAAAACTGTTATTTATTTTACTTGTTTTCCTTCTCCTAAAGAAATGCTCATTCTTGCTCTCCAACCATAAGCGTGAACATTTGCAGATAAATTTATCTAAATAGATTGAACAGATTTTCTTTGCAAAGAACAAGCATGTACAGCTTTTAATATGTTTACTATACATAGATATACTCAGTTGCTTAATTTTTTCGACGTTAGTATAGAAAACCATGATTGCCATGCCTTATAATTTGAGTTTGTAATAGCAAAAAATAACATTTGGACAAATACTTAACTCGAAGTCAAGAAAAGCAGTTTTTAAAAATTTATAGTTCAGCTCAAGTATTTTCAATCTGCTTAAAACATTATTTTAAAAAATCTTTATTAAACCATATATTAATAAACAACTAGTTTGTTGGGAAAAAATTAATCAGGACCTCTCTACAGGTAGGTCAAGTGTGCAGATTGCTTCTGGTCACCATGGCCCTGATACACAAG